>JAUMHP010000059.1:399331-410408 GCA_032361065.1 Enteromius trimaculatus
GCTTTCGAACACTTAGTTTCAACCTTTCAGAACTTTATTTTCAGTTTTGAATCATGGCAGGATATTAATCCCATACACCTCCTGGCAGATATCACAGCTTGCAAACACTTTTTATGGCCAGCTAAAAGTCTTTAAATTCTTGTACTTGGGATTTTCTCCCATTCTTCCTTGCACAAGGCTTCTAGTTCTGTAATATTCTTTGGTCGTCTTGCATGCACAGATCTTTTAGGATCTACCCACAAATTTTCAATGATGTTTAGTAGTTGTCAAGGTGTTCTTTTTGTGAAAAACTGCTTCTTTTTTCCTCCAAAAATGCCTTTGCTGATTGTGGCCAAAGAGTCCTATTTTAACTTCATCAGTCCACAGCACTTGTTTCCAAAATGCATCAGGCTTCTGTAGATGTTCTGTTGCATACTTCTGACGTTGGGTTTTATGATGGGGACGCAGGTAAAGTTTTCTTCTGCTGACTCTTCCATGAAGGTCTTGTCTGTGCAAGCATCACTACACAGTGGAACGGTGCACCACAATTCCTGAGCCTGCTAAAACTTCCTGCAGGTTTTTTGCAGTCAAATGGGGGTTTTGATTTGTCTTTCTCACCAGTATATGAGCAGTTCCCTACCTCAGTTTTCTTGGTCTTTCAGATCTCATCTTGACCTCCACAGTTCCCCTGAACTGCCATCTTTTAATTACATTTCTCACTGTGGAAACTGCTAGCTGACAACGCTTTGCTATCTTTATGTAGCCTTCTCCTGCGTTGTGTGCATCAATAACTTTCATTTTCAAAGTCTTACACAGCTGCTTAGAGGAACCCATGGTTGTTGAGTGTCCGCAATTGTGTGCACAAGGTTTGTAGAGTCAAAGTATTTGTAAAGCTTTGAAATTGGCATTTACTAATGACAGCTGTTACCATGCATCAGATCTAATGAGCTTATTAAGGTCTGAAACCTTGAAAAATAGACTCTGGAACTAAAGTGCCCAAACTTTGCACAGTGCCATAATAATGTTTTTTTTTTTGTTTTTTGTTTTTTTCAATTTATGGCATAAGAAGTAACTATGCATCAATGTTTGCTGAAAATTTACATTTCCAAGAGAGACTGTGTTAACACCTTTCCAATAAAATAAAAATAAAAATCACCATCTGTTATTTATCAAAGGATGCCTAAACTTTTGTATAACACTGTACACTGTATGTATGTCTTTATACATACATAATACATATGCACAGTACAAACATTATGTAAACATTTTTGTATGCAATTAATCATTTTACAGCACTAATTATTACATTTAAATCAAAATTAACAAATTTATTTAAAAACACAAGTTACATTTAATATAAACATATACAGTGGGTACGGAAAGTATTCAGATCCACTTTTTCATTCTTTGTTATATTGCAGCCATTTGCTAAAATCAATTAACCCCCTGAGGGGTCTGAGGGGATTTTGGGGCCCTTGTGATGTTTGGACATACTCTGATATTTGTGCTTTTTTCAGCTACTTAGAACATATTATTAACCAACCTGTGTTTTTCTTGTAATCAGCACAAAATGCTCTACAATAATATGTGACCACAATGAATTTACATGTTTGCATTTCTTTGGAAAAAAATATTATGCGTGGTTAGTAAGTTTTGTGAAAATAAAAGTAGCTGAAATAGAGCCATGAAACTCATACTGAATACGAATGCACAATACTAAGAGTAACCAGTGTAGTAGGTTAGAATATTTACTACACAATGATGTAAAAATCTTTCCACTTTTTCAGGGAAAACAATATAGTGTTTTAAATCTTAAAAGACATGATTTGAGGCTGAAAGCTTCTGTATGCGAGGGCGTGTGAATGGCCATTAATATTCAGTGATTCCCACCTGAAGAGACAAAGACCCCTCCCCTAATGGCCCATTTATGTGACTGTGACTGGTAAGTCAGGTAATGTGAGGAGAAGTGAGAAAAAACATTTTATTAAAATGATTTGTATTTTATTCACAACACAGTATAATTTAAATATACATAATGACGGTCAAAGACCAATATTGAGCACACTGATCTAACTACAGAGATGTGAACAGGCTTTGATTTAATCCTGAAAACAGATTCTGTTCAACAAGTGAAACCTCTACATAAAACCTGATTTTTAAATGTTTGCTGCTTCTTTTCAAGAAAAATAAAAGCTTGTTTTACCAGAGAATATCAGTGTAGGCAGACATCAGTGCTCCTAGAGGTCATCAGTGTTCAGTTTTAGGAGACAGGACTCTGTTGTGCAGGTGTCTAATCACTAAAAAAACAAACAACAAAACATAAAGTGATTTTGTAGTCATAGACCAACACACGCTTTGTATTATCTTAAAAGAGTATTTTACTGTATATCCAAGATTTTATTATTATTGTTTAGGATTACACATTTATAGATATATTTATAAAGTAGATTTGTGAACAGAACATCAATACTAAACATTATACATCGTAAGAAATCATCGTAGAAGTCAATGGATTGCCTGTCATATTCAAACCGTTTCACTCATCGCACGTGGATGATTGTAATCACAATAGCGCGTGAAGCTCGGGGACGTGGTCAAATTAACTATAATGAGCTCAAACTAAGAAAATTAACATGGTGTTGTTTTCAAACTAATAACTTTATCACAGAATTTTTGTTTTCGACATGACTAACTTCATTTTAGAGTAGACATATACAGCTTTCTGTAGATATAGCTCTCATGTCTGTGAGTCACGTTTTCACTGAGTTTCAGTTCATTTAATTGACGTGTTTAATCTGAACATCGCGGAGACAGCAGAGAACGCGCCCTGTTCATTTTCTTTATTTACCAAAAGCAGAATGTTTTCTTGATATTGTGAGTTCATTAAAAAAAAATAGACCCTTTACAGATTTAAATGCTGTATTACTCTTATATGTGTGATCATATATGACACAGCAGTTTCAGTTCTTTTCTGTGACATCTGAAAAAGATGGTGGTAGAGCCGAGTTTTGAGAACGCAGCAGACGTGGAGGACTATAATGTGATAAGAGCTCGCTCAAGTACTGCAGAGCTAAGCCATTCAGGGCTTTATAAGTAATTAACAAGTTTTTAAAATCTATACAATGTTTGATAGGGAGCCTGTGCAGTGTTGACAGAACCGGGTTAATATGTTCTTACTTCCTGGTTCTAGTAAGGACTCTAGCTGCTGCATTTTGAACTTGCTGTAGTCTATTTATCAAGCGTGCAGAACTACCACCTAATAAAGCATTACAATAATTACAATAACGCATGAATTAACGTTTCTGCATTTGAGGTTGAAAGCATAGGATGCAATTTAGATATGTTTTTGAGATGGAAAAATGCAGTTTTACAGATGTTAGAAACATGGCTTTCAAATGAAAGATTGCTATCAAACAGCACACCCAGGTTCCTACCTAACTGATGAAGAACAACTGACACAGCAGCCATCAAGTGTTAGACAGTGTTCTAGATTATTACTAGATTATTAGTCCGATAATTAACACCTCTGTTTTGTCAGAGTTTAACAGTAAGAAGTTACTTGTCATCCAATTTTTTATATCAGCTATGCATTCCTTTAGTTTTTCAATTTGGTGTGGTTCACCTGGCTGAGAAGAAATATAGAGCTGAGTATCATCAGCATAACAGTGAAAGCTAACACCATGTCTCCTGATAATATCTCCCAAGGGTAACATGTAAAGCGTAAAAAGTAAAGGCCCTAGTACTGATCCTTGAGGTATCAGATAAGTATGAACCATGCTAAGGCACTTCCACTAATGCCAACAGATTTTTCTAGTATACGTATGGTTCATCAGACCAGAGAATCTTATTTCTCACCATCTTTGAATCCTTCAGGTGTTTTTAAACTCCATGTGGGCTTTAATGGGTCTTGCACTGAGGAGAGGCTTCCGTCGGGTCACTTTGCCATAAAGCCCCGACTGGTGGAGGGCTGCAGTGATGGTTGACTTTCAACAGCTTTCTCCCATCTTCTTACTGCTTCTCTGGAGCTCAGTCATAGTGATCTTTGGGTTCTTTTTTACCTCTCTCACCAAGGCTCTTCTCCCCCGATAGCTCAGTTTGTCAATTTTGTTTTTTTCTGTCAATATAGGGTGCTGTGTGTACATTAATGAGGGGGGGAAATGAGCTTAAATGCTATTAGCGAATGGCTTACAAAAAGTGAAAAATGTAAGGGGGTCTGATTACTTTCTGTACCCACTGTACATGTGAATAAATTTATACATATTTTTAAAATATGTACTTTGTGTGTGTATTTATATATACATAAGCATACACAGTACACACACACATATATTATGCAATTAATCACAGTTAATCATTTGACATCACAAATTTGAATACTGCAATTTAATACAATACATATGTGAATTATTTTTATAGATGTTACTATCTAAAAGAAACAAAAACAAAAGTTCATGTTTATACGGTCTATAACTGTTGTGCATTGAAATACACAGTAGCAGCTAAACAGCTGTTACTGGATCACCGGATTGACCCGTCCACATCCAGAACCACATGGTTTTATAGTGGATCTCACTGGTTCAGGGCTTATAGGGCTGTGACTGTTCAATATGACTTGTTATACTGTATGATAATGAGATGTTCTGTGAATTAGGGAGATGATTCCTCCAGCTCTACTCCATCTGTCCAAACTGAATCTAGCTGTGAGTACAGTTCTGTGGGTCAGTCTCTACCGGACAGTGTCTCTGTCACATACAGACTGTTTCAGATGGAGCACAAGAGCATGGTACGACATTCACTCCCAATACTTTGTTTTAATGTGGTATCTGCCATGTTTATTATGCTTTTTATATGCAATTATGTAAAATTACTCAGTAGTTAAAAACATAACAAAATAAAGGTGTCTGAGGATTTTTTTTAAATTACTAGAGCACAATAATTACTTGGGGTTGATAAATGTTAATTTCATAAATGTGTGTTGCATGAGACATACATTTGGTCCTTTTTGCAATTTGTTAACAGTATTAAAGAGACAGAAATCAATGGGAGAGAAGTTCTTTTGGAGGAGGTTTTGAGTACTTGAAATTGTGCTGTCCAAGACATTGCTAAAAATCCCACTTTAAACTAGTTTAGCAGCATTTTTTGTTAATGATTTATTGTATAATCATCAATAATAAAAAATAATAAAAAACTTTTTCCCCCCAAAAATTACACACTTTAAATAAGACTTTGTGTGATTATCATCTTTACCACAATCTCAAGCCTTTTACACCTCTTGGTATTTTTAAATCATGCCTTTAATTTTTATGGATTTAAAACATGGATTGTGTTTTTATTATTTGAGCATTTTTTTAGATTTTTTATTTATTTTTTTTTAATTTTGGATAAATGAAATTAGCCTGATGTCATGAAGCCAGTATGTTTTCATCCTGAAGCAGCAGTTATTTAATGTGGATGTATTGTCTTGTGTAGAGGCAGGTAGCAGATGCTCGCAGTCTGCCTATTGCAGTGGTGGAGTCTCATCTGTTGCAGGCTCAGAAGATGGGCTGTGCTGTGGACCTGTACAGAGCTGGACTCTCAGAGTCCATCTATAACACCATCAAAAATATCATCAACTCTTCTCCGATCAGCTCAGGTTAAACACATTTCACCAGAATACAATCCAATATACTGAATCTTATCTAAATGTTGAAATGTTTCTTCTTATAGATAGTCTTTGATTTTGTTCAAAAGTTGTATGATGTAACTGACATAGATGTGAACTCCTCACCTTTTTGAAATGTGTTGATTTGTGTTTTTTTGGTGGTGGGGGGGAAGCAAATGTCTTCAATTGAAATTGTGTGAAGCATGCCTCACAATGTTTTCCCCTTTTTTATCCCCCCACCCGTTTGAATCTCTGTACTGAATTTATATTAATAAATTAATTATAGGTTACACATTATTTTAAGAAGTCATTGTTACAGTGTAATTATACAGTTAATTACAGAGTACATTAATATATGGTTAGGATTAGGGTTTGGCTAAGGATTACTTGCATGTAATTATGCATAATTTATAATAGTAAGTAAATGTAACCTGTCTTACATTTGGGCAATGTGTTACTGAATGATACAATTAATGTAATTATACAGTTAATTACTGAGTAATATTAGGCTAATTACTATGTACTTGGATTTACTTACCTTACTAGAATAAGGTTAGGATTTGGTTTAGTTGCTTGTAGTTATGCATAATTTACTGATACTGTCTATTACTATAGTAAGTACACATAACATTTGTAACAAGGACACACAATAACTTGTATTGTTTCTGTTTTATTTAGATATGAGTGATTTTAAAGCAATCCGGTCTCATGTCCCTGAAGATGTCAGTAGCTTCCTGCTAAGGCTGGCACTTTATGAGCTCCAGAGAGAAGCTTCATCCACAGCTCATCATGAGATCTCCTGGATAGAGCCCCTGGTGTGTTTCACTCCTGTCACTTTGAACTCAAAGAGAGCATTTATCAAAATATTAATATTTATCTGAAATGCACCAGCAGAGGTCAGCACAGTGCTGTCGCATGAAAACACATCTGGATTAGTTTGTAACATACTGCTAGTGGCTACCCTTACTGATTTCACTATTAATAATTAATTTATAGCTGCTGTCTATATGTGTAAAGGTTTATAAGTTCTTTCCTCTTCCTCTGTGCTGAGCAGATTTTTTCATTGTGTCTGGCTTATGATTTGATTCATGCAAAATACTACTTTACTATGATGATTTTTATCAATGCCATTAATGACAGAAAAAGAAAATGAGGTACTGTATACTGTACCTGCCATAAGTGTTTTTATTCTAGGAACATACTGTGAATTATTAGATATGCAGCTCAGATTGATTCAGACGCGAAATGTAATATTTTAACTTTGTATTAATTCATTGTGTGCACACTGCACAGAATATTTTTTTATATATTTTTTTATGACATTGACTGTGTTCCTTTTAATGTTGCATGCTCCCTATGTGCTTGCATTTTATTGACGTGGGAACTTCATACCCTGAACTACATCCAACATTCAGGAGCTGGGTTTCAACTCTTACCCCTTGAATTTTATAAATATAATCGAGTCACTGCTAAAACCTACCATATTTCTCAGCAATGAGGGGATAAAAATCAGATGTGGTTAAAAGATCTCATCTGTGCAGTGTGCAGGACTTGCAGTGTCAAGGCAGTCATTGTTATCTCAGTGTCCTGACACTTTGGGAGACTAAGATTATTAACATCTGCTGTCAGTGGCTTAAGGAGCTGTAGTATATGCTATTCTCACTGAAGCCTTGTAAAACATGTATGAATGTCTTATAAAAAAGAATGTGGATGTTTTAGCAAATAACTGCTTGTGTAGGTGATGTTCTGTAATGGTCATGTTAGCAGGTGCGTGAGTGCAGGGATTAGATGCTAACATATGTGTGTCATCACTTTAGGATAAATCAGCAACTGCAAACAGACCTCCTGTTAAACATTCGATTGGAGAGTCACAGCATGAGGCAGACGTCATGGACATGAGTGAAGATGACCTCTTCATCAGTATTCCCATGCCACAGGTGACTCATATCTGTCTGTCTCAGATAGCCAATTACAAAGTGAGTTTATCTGCATATGTGCACACGTTGTTTCTGAAATCAGTGCACATGCGGATAGGATTGAGATGAAATTCTTTATTTCATGTTGGCTTATTTTGATCTCTAGTCTACCTAAAAAAATAATAACTTATAAAAGCTGTATAATACTTCATAAAAATAATACTTCATAAAATTTTTATTTAGTCGAGGCTTAACTGACAATACTTTGATTTTACTTAGCACCCAATTAAACTATGCTGTGTTACTTAGAAATATATATTTTTAAATTATATAATAGGTTTATGGTGATGATCATATCTACATAATTAGTAACGTGGCACTCGTCTAAACACAGAGACTTCCATACTTGTAGAAAATAAACTACAGGTGTAACAAAATCACAAGATGCTAAACCTAACAAGTTTGCAGTAATGTGTGTGTATATATACCTTTTGATGAAAAGTCCAATAAATGTTCATGCGCTTTGCGTTGTGTAGTTTCTGATGGTGGTTCTAAATGTTGATCAGTATTAAGTGTGTGGTGTACCTCTGTCGGTGTGTACAGGATTCCTGTCTGTCACGTGACCTTGTTCCTCAGAGCAGTGGAATGTATCTGGCCTCCTGGAATCAGGATAACCTGGATAAAGACACACAAGATCTCTTCAGCGATTCACCTGTGAAGGTATGATGTGTTCTTGCTAAGCTTTTGAAGAACAGGACTGATTAATAATTTACACATACTTTCAAACACATAATTCAAAGAATAATACACTACTGTTCAAAGTTTGGAGTTAGTAGTTACTGCATGAACACAATGAATTGATCAAAAGTGACAGAGACATTTAAAATGTTACAAAAAAAAAGGATATCAAAAATCCTGAACAAAAAAAATCTTGTATCACAGTTTCCACAAAATATTAAACTGTTTTCAATAATAATAGTCATCAGAAATGTTTCTTGAGAAGTAAATCAGCATATTACAATGATTTCTGATCATGTGACACTGAAGACATTATCTCAGGAATAAATGACACTTAACTATGTATTCGAATTGCAATTATAAATTGTAATATTTCACAATGGTATATTTTACGGTATTTTTGATTAAATAAATGAAAGGAAGAAAAACTTTTAATGGGAAGAGAAATGGAAAAAAAGCTTTGGGGAAAAAAGGGTTCCCTGCATTACTTTTTTTTGACAGCAGTACTGTGTACAGCATATTATTTGATTATATTTAACAGACATTGGGCATATGAAAGAAATGATCATTCTTGAGAAAATGTGAATTCTTAGTAAAAAATAGTTGAATTATTAGAAAGATTTAGACTGTGTGTGAACTACTTGATCTTTATTATTATTGAGTACTATCTGAACACTATGTAAGTATGATTGTGACACATGATTTAACAGTTTTTGATGAATATGACCTTCAGATTTAAAACCGCATATATGCTGTTAACAAGAAGATCTGACCAAATCTGAATTAATTCCGACCCTTGATTTAGGTGTAACCCTGTCTGCTAGAATGATTGGACATCAGACAGTCTCCCGAAGTGATGAGCGCTGTGTGCTGCTTTAGTGCGAGCCAACTGTCTTTAACCTCTGCTTGACCTTTGACACAAGCCATTACCCGATACCTCCCCTTGTAAGCTCAAAGCCATTAAGGTCATGAGGTTGTGACCTGTGTCACTGCAGTTCACGTCTGATCTCCAGGAGGTGTGACAGGATGGAGTCGACTTTATTGTCAAGATCTGTTTCTAGTAATAAAAGAAAGAGGTGAAATGGAATTATAAATATTACTGACAATATAATGATACTGCTTTTTTTTTTATAAAGACTAATATAATGACTAATATAGTGTAATGTTGTATTTGCAGTTCAGGACTTTTCCAGTAAATTGCGCGTTTCTCTAACCTGTTAACATGGAGATTAATGGTGATAGAAGCTTGTTTGAAAAGCACGTCCATCATGGCTCTTTTGTCCTGCAGTGTAGATCAATATGAGATCATTAGGGCGTCTCTAAACACACCCTCCGTCCTGATGTTCCCTTGCCCACAAATGATTTAGCATGAAGAGCAAACAGATTACAAAACAGGGAGATAAGAAGAGCTGGCTAGGAGGAAATGGAGATTGAAGGGATGCAGAAATGGCTTAAGAAGAATTGTGATAGACGATAATCCGATGGTGGGCAGTATGGGGTTTTCCTGTGTTGATGCAGCTGTCTGCGTCATGTAAACCATTACATTCAGGATTTTATCAGTGATGTGACTGTAAGCCAGCACTAGTTGGTTTTGATGTGTCACTTTGTTGAACCCTCTGCACAGTTGAAGGACTATGCCATGTGGATGAGTGCAGTGAAATTCAACATGAATCAAAATAGTTACTTTGGCCTTTGTTTAAAACACATTTTTCTCCATTTTGGCCTTCCATTCACACTAAGAGTTTTTGAGCTTTTTAAACTCTCCAGAGTGGATAAATTTGAAAATGTTTTTTTTTACATGGTAGTATGAACTGTTAAATCTAGGGTTGGAAATCGAAAATCAATTCCAATAACAGAATCGGATACTTAAGGTGAGGAATCAGATACTTGTTATTCAATTAAAATTTCGATTCCACCTATCAATTTATGTGTGCACATCTTTTATTTTTAGATGGAAAAAAGGGGCTGTTAAAATGTATTTGTCTTTAAATAATTTTTAAGAAATTCATAAAAAAAAACCAGATTCTTCCAATAATGAAACAAATAAATCTCATCGAATCATTTCATACTTAGTTCATTTTTGGTCTAATATTTGTTTCTTCAGAATTGTAAAATACAATCTGCATTAAAAAAGGCTAAATTCATCCAGATTTGTGCAGCTCTGTTTTACACACAAACAGCTCTTAATCAAGTCCAGTTTTTATGTAGCCAGCTGATTATTGTTCATGGTATTCAGCAGCAATTAAATTAAGAGTCACACGACCCCTCCTTCTCCGGTTGGTGCGAGCAGTCTGTGGCTATGTTTACACTAACAATTTCTGGATCAATTGGATTGAATTCATTCCGGTTGATGAATTTGAATGTTGTGTTTACATGAATATTAATTGAAGCGATCAGGTTGATATGCACGTTTTGTCACAAGCTTAAAAAAATTTGATTTTTTTTTTTTCTTGCGGACAGTGCACAAATATAGTTTCTCACTGTTTGCACATAACTACTCTCCTACACTGTTGTATTTTAACAGCAGTATTAATATTTTTACATTTTTGAATAAATATTCATAAGTTTCAGTACCATGCTGCTCATACTGTACAGTATTTGTCACGCAGAAAAAGTTCCCTCCTCTCACTTAAAACCAGTCATCTGTGGATAAGAATTCAAAACAAGGACTGGTGGAAGGTTGTCCTGCTTCACTTTATAGTTGCTGAGTGAAAAGTCAAGTCAAGTCACTTTTATTTATATAGCGCTTTTAACAATACAGATTGTAGCAAAGCACTGAACATTATTAAGTAGGAGAACAGAG
>JAUMHP010000059.1:470965-484913 GCA_032361065.1 Enteromius trimaculatus
TTGATCCTCGCCTGTACGACTCTGCCTTCAATAAACACACTCTGCTCATGGATCCGACTGTCTGCTTCGCTCCCCGCATTACAATAGTTAAGCACATTTTAACTCTTTTTTTAATTCTTATATAAAAAATATAAAATGGAAATAATCTCAATAATGCCAAATATAATTTCTTGTTTTTCTTCAATTTAATACTGAAATTCACCTAAACATAAAATTCAAATAATTTAGTTTAAAGGTATGTTCATTTATTTACCAGTTTTGTCTTTGCTGTATGCTAAATTGTGTACATGCTAAATGTAATATTTTAAATCATTTAAAGATTTGCTATATTACATTTAAACTTCCATATTATATTATGGCTTTAAAGATGAATCTCACTGTGTCAACTGTGAAATTAGCTTCATTTTGAGATTACTGAAGCAAATGAATGGATGATGGACTAGTAATGAGTGACTTGAACTACATAATAGTGACAAAAGCAGTTAATTAGAAAAGCCCTTATAATGTGTTAGCACAATTGATATGTAAAGAAAATGTCTCATATTAAAGCACACTGATTTCCGGTGTGGCTGCAGTATTCCCTATGGAGTCTGTCCCGCGTGCAGTATTTATTGCCCCTGGATGGGGGTTCTGGACCGCCTGCGATCTCTCTGTCCCTGAGTCAGCGTTCCTTCAGCATGTACAGGCAAATGTGATTACAGAACAGTAAAGGGCAGACTGAATGTATACCAACATTACTCAAACAAATCAATTTAGCCTTTAAAAATCAGTTCTGAGATTTAAAAACAGGCATTTTGTTGAATGATGCTGTGAGGGGATCTTGAAGGGTTTCCATTCATGTTTTATTCTCCTTTATTATAAGCACCACAGCAGCCTTTTTGAGTATAAAATTTAAAATCTAATAACTGTGATCATTTATAGTGACAGCCATTTTAAACAGTGGTTTGTGTAAAAAGTTGTGTAAGTATTATAACTGCAGTTTTTAATGGGCACATATTATAATAGGTACTTTAAAAATGTGTAATCTTAAACAAAAAATTTAGTTGTGTGATAATTTGCGTGCAGCTACTAAAAACAAAAATATAACTAAAATAGTAGGTCCCACTTTTTATTAAGTGGCTTTAATGTGAATAACTGTGATGAATCATTTCGTACAATGCACTTATTGTTTAAATACTTTTTGCATTGTACTTATATGTATTTAAAAAACTACCTGCATGTAATCACATATGTAATTAATTATTAATTGCATTTATAATTACATTGTTGACACATCCCTTACACCCATACCACCAAACCTGTCCCTAACCCACCTCAACAGCAGCAGAAGTGTTTCGCAATAAAATATGAACACAATAAGTACATTGTACTTATTTATATGCAGGTACATAGGTGTTAAGTCATCTAATATAAAGTGGGACAAAATATTCTTAAAAAAACGTGGTAAACCAAAGAGTGAGCAGCATCTTTAATACACATTTTATTTTACACATTCATATACATTTTTAAATCTCAAAAAAAAAAAAAACTCCCCATGTATATACAGGGGCGTAATATCTACCATCACCTCCCCTGTCTTTAGATATCGGTATCAGCTATTAGCCATAAAAAAAAACATCACTGGACCCCTAATAGAAACAATAGCATCCTGTTCCCCTGAGAAACAGCCCATCAATGTGTGAGATACAACTCTATCCTCATCCACACCAGAATCAATGGCAGAAAGATGATAAGTGAATGGGAGAGAGAGAGAGAGAGAGAGAGAGAGAGAGAGAGAGAGAGAGAGACTGTCTCATTCGCTGCTGTTCTTCCTAATTGGATCAAGCACAGACTTGCTCGACTCTGTGCTCAGTGTTCGCAGTGTTGGAGGATCGAGACAGAGTGGGAGACAGAATGTTTGTGTTGGTGTGATGGATAAGGAGAGGAAGAAAGAGGAGGGGTGAATGCAGGGGTGTGTGTATTCCTCACTCCTATCTACTCATGCTTGCGTGCAGTTCTGTGCTCAAGTCTGCGCTTTGATCGGACATGCACCTGCTGCAGCTGCTTTTGGATGATTCAGCCATTTTCTGCAGAGAATGAACTGCAGCCCATGCGCTTCAGCCCTGCCCCCAGGTGAGTGTAGCACTCGCTCTGGGACTCTCTGAGGCGGGATCCACCCTCAGGCGGCCTCCAGAGCATATGCCTTATTTATAGACTTGCTGCCTGTGTTTTTCTTCCTGCTGTGTGAGAACGAACTGGGGCGACAGAAATCAGAGTCACCAAAGTCGTCTTCTTTAGTAACGAGGTTAGTCGTTTAAGCATTGTGTCTGAGTCCCTTCCCCCTCGCTGGTGATCTGATAATGGAAAGAAGACTTTATGAGGCAGCATGCCTGCCGCAGCATTAGAGGAGTCCTGCGCAGCTGCTTCTGAGCGACCCAACCAGGGGCAGAGATGAAGTCGGAAGCGGCGGAGGACATCTCTGCCGGACTTGCATCTCAAGAGGCTCCTTCGGATGCCTTGTCTGAGGCAGCCACAAAAGAGACACCCGAGGAAGCGGAGGAAGACGTGGCGGAGGGCAGTGACGGCTCTGAGATTGGATGCGTTCCTTTGCCTGTGGCTGCATGCTGTGTGTGCCTCGATCTGGAGCGGGTGAGTAACTGTATCCGCTCTGAAAAAATCTGCATCTTGCCCATCCTGGCCTGCTTGTTAAGTCTGGCTCTCTGCACTGCCGGCCTCAAGTGGGTCTTTGTGGATAAGATCTTTGAATATGAGCCGCCGACCCACCTTGATCTCAAGCGCATAGGACAGGATCCTATAATCAATTCAGACTTCACTCAGAACTCCGCATCGCTCTCACCATCCACCCCGTCGACTCTGTCTGTCCCAGGACAGCCCAAGGTCTTTTTGGAAGGGGAGTCTACGGCCAGACCCTTTGAGCCACCATCATCGAAGGTGCCCATTTTTACGCCCACTGCAGCAGTGACTGTACACACAAACTCTATGTCTCCACCCAGCCCAAAGAGCACCTTCAGACCTGTCCAGAATGCCACTGCAAACCAGTATCCATCTCAAACTCTGGAATCTAATGATATTATTCCAAAGACCTGTAAGTACAATCACGTTCACATCATAGTGTTCACATATGTGACCTTGGAGCACAAAACCAGTCAAGTAGCACAGGTATATTTGTAGCAATATTCAACACTGTATGGGTCAAAAAAAATATTTTTCTTTTATGCCATAAATTATTAGTATACTAAGTAAAGAGTATACTTTAATGTTCCATGTAATGTTCCATGAAGATATTTTGTAAATTTCCTACTGTAAATATATATTTTAAAAAATGATTAGTAATATTCATTGCTACAGTAAGAACTTAATTTAAAATTTTTTGCACCTTCAAATTCTAAATTTTCTAATTGTTGTATCTCAGCCAAATACGGTCCTATTCTAACAAACCATACATCAATGGAAAGCTTATTTATTCAGATGATACATACATCTCAATTTTAATAAATTGCTCTATATGGTTCCAGGGTCACATAATGGCTGCAATTTTAGGTCTAGGTCTAAACCCCTGTTAGTACATTCTGTCCATTCATACAGGATCAACATTAATTGTTTATACTTTTAAGCAATGTTTCATAGTGAGGCAATTGCCGGATGTGAGTGATTTTGTTAGTTAAAAGCAGACGTGTTGTATCTTGTCAGTTGTTCTGCACAGTCCTGAGACTAAGCCTTGAACTTAACTATCTAAGATGGGCGTCGATAGTGACGCAGATGACCCTTTGAAGCTGCTTGAAGATTGTTGTGTCAAATCTAAACACTTACCCATTACCTGCCTACACGAGTTACATCAGACCCTTGTCACGGCACATATAATGCATGATAATGTAGCAGTGCTGCAGTGAGAGGAGGACACTTCCTGTTGGCTCTGCTCCATTTCAAGGTCAGAGTCTCCACAAAGACTAGCCAATACCCTTCCAGAGCAAGATGATCATCAGTAATACTATCCGCTCTCCATCGTGACTTTGAGAGCTCGAACGGCTGTAGGACTGCCAGACTTCAATTCTCGGATCTCAGATCTGCCTCCCTTTATTCTCTCCAGTTTTTGACACTTTTAGCAGTGTGCAGTGATGTATTGTCATCCTGCAAGAAGTTTCCTGAAGTCAATCTGATAATAATGCCGCACATGTATCTGCAGGTCACAGCTTATTAGCATGCAGATATTATTGATTTATCTCTGCCGAGCCCTTCAGTTTAAGACTGAGATTTTCACTTTAATCCGTTTGAAGAATTGGATTATCTTGCCTCATCTGCTAAAGTTAAATGGCTGCATGTGTTAAATACTGAGCAATTACAGAATCATGATCTCCCAGGAGATCTCAAGAAACCTTGCACTATACCTGTAATTGGGAAATTTTTGTAATAGATAATGCACCCCAGTCAGGCTGAACATCATATTTATTTCTATGTTGATGAAAACAGCTGTGGACTGCTATATCTTTATTGATTGTCTGCTGAAAGCATTTCTTCTTCAATGTATACAACAGTTTAACCCACTGTCCCTCACAGCTTTGTTCATGTTAAATTATGATACTTCTGACCAGACTTTGGCCCCATTTAGTTGCAGATGCACAGTTTGCTTGAAACAAGTGCTGCTGGGAAGCTTAAAGTCCCTCCTACTGTGAACACTGTGATCAATCGTCCAAGCCTGAAATGGAAATGCGATCGGTTATGTTAGAAATTTCAGTGTAAATCAATAACAGACAGCAGATCAGCTGACTAACAAGGAAGCTGTAGTCAACGTGATTCTGAGCCTGATGAAATACGTGGCAAATATTGTTAGATGAAAGAACAGAAGGGCAGAAATATTCCAAAGAGACAAATGCCTCATGGGTACATTCTGCATATGTGACTGCATTAGTACTTTATTTTATTAGTAATTTACATTATCACTCAAATGCCTTCGATTCTATCAATAACGGGTAACCCTGAGCACTGATCTCTTTGTAAGAGCATATGACAGATGTGAGTATATACTGAGCAGAAAGCTGGTTCTACACTTTTAAAAATAAAGATGCTTAAACAGTTCTTCACAGCAAGGAAATCATTGGTCAAAGGTTTTTAGAGAGCCATCTCTTTCTTACCTTTTTATGATCTGAAGAAATTGTATTGCCACAAAGAACCTTTTGTGAAACAGAAAGGATCTTTATGGAAACTTTCAGACAAAAAAATTCATCTATAGCATTGTGATGCATCTTTAGTTGTGAGAGTGTAACTTGAAAATAGTGAATTTGGTATGTGCTCAGCTGCAGTTGTTTGCCTGTTGTTGTAGAGGTTGTTTTTTAAAACATGGTTTTGATTGTTATGGTTGTAAATAGTAGAGATACATATGAGGACCAACACAACAACTCTGATTCACTGTATTATAGGCTAATTAATGTTAGTTTTGGGTTGTGTGGGAATTTTAGGTTGCTGAATGGTTGTTTGGAGATTAATTAAATTTGTTGGTATCTGGGTTCTTTTGTGTTGGTATCTGGGTTCTTCCAGTACATATTTTAGCTGATTCTCTGTTTGTGACACACAGTGACTTACACTGCTTGTTATGTCCTTGATCTCAGGGACAGTTTAACCTTTTACATTACATTACATTTACATTTAAGAAATAAATGTAAACCTTTCCAGTTCAACCTTTCATGTAGTTCAACATCAGAGTTCATACTGAGCTGTATTATAGATAGACAGCAGTATCTGTCTTAGATCTAGGATATTTTGAGTTGCCTTGCGCAAACAACTTGACTTATTTCTTACTGCAGTATTTCAGTGGGAGAAAAGCCAAGTATCAATCTTGCCCTTTTTTTTTTACAATGTTGAATATATTAATGTCCTATGTGGTAACAGCACTATAGTAGCAACTTTGTCCTGTGTGAAATTAGTGTTATAGATTAAACAACTGGGTCCTCTGTCATTTATTTGTGGATTAAATTCTGCCTCTTATTTTTTTTTACTAAATGTAAGGAAATTCAGGTGTAGCCTTTAAACAATCAATATGTGCTCTTCTATGATATACAATACATGAACCAGCTAGCTTATGCTAGTCACTCACAGTGAAATGGTGCGTAGCACTAAGTACATGATAGTAAACATACATAAGCCATAGGTCTCTATCCCGTAAACATGCTGCTCATAAATGCACAGCACTATGAACTCATTAAATAATGCATAAATAACTTCCCATGGACTTCTGAGCTGATGGCTTTATCGATCAGTGCTGTACGTCTCACCAACCTTTTAAAATGTCTTCTTCATGATGTCACAGACACATTTCACATGTTAATTCCATTGTCATCAGGACCTAAAAGGTGTAGATGATTTATTACTTAAGCAAGGAAAAAATAGTCCTGAAAAAGCTTCTTTCTTGTTATTTGTTCCTAATTTTTCTTGAGCATTTCATTTTTCAAATCCACTTACTGTTGTTTCCACTTTATCCTTTTTAATTAACAAATAATCTGTGAAGCTGTTCATTTCATTATTGGGTCTGTTCTCTTGCAGCTTTTGTTCAGTGTAATGAGGTTCATGCAGAGTTCATGCCCCGCTTTCAGTAGATGAGTTCCACCCATTACAGCACCTTTTACCTCTAATAATGAAGGTCTTTTCCTACGGATTGTTTTTCATCTTAGCTAAGGAGGTTTCACATTTTTGATTGCAGCCACTGTTGTAAGTGTCTAATTGACCATGTGATGAAAATGCCACTATTATTTTTCTTTTTTCAAACAGCAAACTCACTGTCATAGCATACCATTCTTCTCCCCTGACTTACGCTTCCGCCATTTTAGAGAGTATCACAATGTACGCGTACGCTTTCCACTAGGCGTACACAGAGGCGATCTAAGATCGTTAATCTTTGTTGCCTAAATATACATTTATACAACATAAAAAAGTAGTCAAAGCACATTAAATAACATAAATACTTTTTTTTTTTAACAAAGTGCATATTCTTAGACAAAATATTAATCTAAAATCTTAAAGATACAGAACAATCTTATTTACAGTAATGGATTGTCACCTTAAATGCTGTCACTATGTTGTAGTGTCAAGGTGGATGGTACTAAAAACATACAGTAAACACATTTAGTCAAACAAATTTCAAAGAGCACATATGTATCAGTAAACTCAACTTCAGTAGGACTACATCTGACATGCTGAACTTACCATTTTCACTGTCAGGAGGCTGGACTGGGGTATCTTCTGTCTGAGGCAGTGGTGATAGGGACTTAAGCAATGCTCCTATTTAAAGAAATATGTGGTAATCGTCTTAATTCATTATTTATTATTAGTTTATCTACTGGCTATGTTAACTAATTTTCTAGAGTTGTAAAGTAAATGTATTGATATAGTAACACTATATCTAACATGCTGAGCTTACCATTTTCACTATCATAAGGATGGACTGGAGTATCTCCCTGAGGTGGTGGTGGTGACAGGAACTTAAGCAATGCTCCTGAATGCAAAAATATATTATTAGCATTTTTAATTTAATCATTTTAATTTAATTTAATTTAATTTAATTTACTGTTTATTAACTATTAGTTCATTTTTAGTTGACAACTAATTATGTTAACTATTTTAATGTAGAAGAGCTAAATAAAAATGTCAACTAAGTAAATGTAATGATATTTATTTAAATTGTTTTGTGAGCTCTCCACTGGCAGCAAAAGACCGACCAAAACTTTCCAAGGGGTGATGTTCACCTTATTAACATTATCACCTACTGCAGCCTATTAATACCTGCATAAAATACATGCTGCTGCTAAAGTAAGTGTAACCATTAACCCTATTAGAAATGGGACAATCAAAAACACTGGTTTGTCATATAATTATCATTAAGTCATCAATGATCATTATCTCCATCACTTACCGCTGTCATGTTTCCTCTTTTCCTCCTCTGCTTGTATTTTTCCGCTTTTGGCTGCCAGATGGATAAGTCATTTTCATTTTTAAAAAAGCCTAGTAATAAGTGCTGCTGTGACAGTTTGAAAACTGCGGCTGACGCACCACGAAGAAAAAGCACGCACATCCAGCGTAAGGCAAGAGGAGGTCCTCTAGGGGGGATGCGGATATATTGCTCCATGTTGCATGTATGTTTTTAATAATGACATTTCAGATTGTTCAATGGTCGGCTGTCGGGGCCCCCTCAAAATGCGGGGCCCCCAGGCAATTGCCTGCCTTGCCTGCCCTATTGCTACGCCTCTGGGCATACACAATTGCAGATTACGTATATGCACGTGCTTTCCCTGGATGTAAACAAGGCTGGTAAGTGTACGTACAGAATGCGTTGTAATACTCTCTAAAATGGCGGAAGACATAGTAATTAAATTATGTTACTTTTGTTTCCTTTGTATAAAAAAGTATTCTCCTAATGTTGCAAAAGAGAAGTTGAGTCACATGGACTGTTTTACTGGTGTTTTTACTATGGTTTTGGATCTAGAATCATTTCAGTTGTGTTGCTGTCTATGGAGGGTCGGATGACTCTAATATAATCAAAAATATCTTAATTTGTGTGTGGAAGGTGAAAGAATGTCTTATGGGTTTGAAGGGACATTAGGGTGAGTAATTAATGACAGAATTTTAATTTTTTGGTGAACTAACCCTTTAGGTTTAGGTATTGGGTACAATTAGGGATGTAGAATATGTTCGTGCAGAATATGTGCTTTATAAACACCCAATATCCTTCCGTTTATGGCGATCTTTTTTCTTCTTTTTTTTTTGAGCGTAGTAGAAGTCCCGTAACTCATTCAGGACACGCGCTAGGGCTTTCCTTACCTTAATATACCTAGAACAGGAATTGACGTAAAATCTCATCTTTGGCAGGGAAGCGTTGTCTCTTAACTGATGAGATATCTCGTCAATGGCGGGGAATGAGTTAATAATAGCCAGGCATGCTAATAAGCAATTGTCCCTATACTAAAGTGTTAGCAGATTTGTAGACCAAAAATATGCAAAAATATTAACATGACTCAATCTAGGAAAATGTTTGCAAATGTCATGCTTTCAATAGCTCATAACATAAAACACAGTGATCAATGCAATCTTTTCCTATCTGACAGAGCTGTTTCCCTGCCTTGACCCAGCATTAGAAGCACCACGCTGGTATATACCTGAACGATAAACCCAAACTATATGCCGTTTTACTTGTGCACCAAACATGATTTCCCAATGAGCATGATGTCATCTTGTATTAGCCATCTCTCATGCATTTTTGTCCCGTAAGACCCATCTGCACGTGGATCTAAAGCTCATAAGGTCTCACACAACACCAAAGGACACAGCAAAATGGGTATAAACAACAGAAAGACATTTTTTTCTTCTTGTCACATGATCTCAAAGGAGCTGTGTTTATTCTTAAATGAAGATAAAGTTAGGTGAATCAGCAATGCACATATCATAGTATGTTCACCCCTCCCATTACTTCACCAAACAGTGTATGGAGATGTGATTACCAAATGGAGCCATGGGGTTGATGAATTCATTATTGTAATGGAGAGAGACCAGCTGAGGCAAACATCTCTGATTTAATTATGCTGGAATGAAGTGACATCTGGCAGTTATAAGGAAGGTAACGGTGCCGTTCTGAACAGAATCCTCTAATGGCCCGACATGTTCGATCCAGTGACTCTGCACATAAATAATAGTCTTATTTATCCTAGACATCCATCCTTAAAGTCATTTTAGTCAATAGCTTCTGTCTCACAAATGTTTTTGCGTTAGATTTTAGGTGAAAGTTTTTAATCTACATCATTCTACAGCCATTTTTCTGTCAGAATTTAAGCAGCCCACTAACTGTATTGATTGCTATTTGTGATTTGCCACAAAAAACTGTCTGTTCGCTGACTGATGCTTACTGCACACAAAACAAGTCAATTACATAGATAGAAATATCTTGGTTTGATAATAAAAACAAACACAAACCCTTTTAAGTACTTTGGCATAATATTAATAAAATTTTACCTAAGAGCCTAATATTTCACAATACATCATGTGGTGCAATTAACATGCAGTATAAAAAACATAAAACTAATTTTATGACTGTCTCTAGATCAGTGTTAGCACAAGATGTACAGCTACCCTCTTTCTGTTGTTAGAAAATAAAGTTAAAGATGTGCACAAAAATTAAAGTTTGTATTATTATTATTACTTTATAGTCATACCACATGACCTTTTAAATGTATTCTTAAAAATTTTACAAAATAGGGTGATTTTGGGTGATTTCTGTCCATTGACTAAATATTTGATGTCATGATGTCATATTTTGTTTCTCAGTGATATAGAAATGTTTGAGGGTGGATTTCACAGTGCAATCAGGTCCAGTACATTTTTTCAGTGCACATGATTTCTGCTTTGCCTCGTCTTTTGGAGCCTTTGCTATTAGCAGAGCAAAATAACTCAGTCCATGTGTTTGTTTGTTTTTTGACCTTCTGCGGGTCCTGGATTGAGTAGGAAAATATCCTGAAATATCACGAAAATGCAGATATATCACAAGTGTCTTTTCATGACCTTGCTTAGTGGATGGTAACAGGATTTGAATGGAATACCAAAGGCATTGTGGGTACAGGGAATATATGATACACTCCTGAGAACAGACCTCCCTTGAGTCTCTGCTGCATAATGATATTGGTGAGATGCACATCAGTCTTATATTACAATGCACATGGACAAGGTCAGCCAGACAGGAAACACTATGCCAGGCGCATCTCATGATGGTGACTGTTCATTTCATTGCATATTATCTAGAAAAAATAAAGTCCATGTAGCAGAAATAGTGCTTGCTAACAGAGAGATGTTAAAAGTAAGTGTGTGTGCAGTCTGACTGTCACACATAATCTGCTGCTCCTGTAAATGAATCAGTGTGTGTCTGATGGAGTCTGTGGAGAGCTGAGATGGGTTTACCTAATGATCACCTATGTATTGTGACATGCATGTGAGTGTTTTCTGTGTTTGTGCATCTGTCCACTCTAGAGATTGTGTGGAAATCACATTCCCCTCCGAGCACCATTTGATTTCCCAGCTGTCCACATAACACACGTCTTTCAGTGTGTTTTTCCTCTTCTGAGAGTAAGCAGCATAATGAGTATTCAAATGCTAATGAGCTGACTTCTGAGAATAGTAAAAAACATACCATCATGCTTCTCTCCTGATTATTGCATGATGAACTTTTATGTGGGTCGTTCATATGCTTTAAAGAAACCTAATTTCCAAAGCTGATTATATGATGACCACAAAAATATTTCCAGTTAGATACGCCACCCACACAGTTAAGTACATGAAGAGACACAACCCAGACTTTACAAAGAAAATATTTGACGAAAACGTATAAGATAATAGAGTAAATGTAAATGTCTGAACTTCCTACAGCCACAAAAAAATCACCTAAACATAGAATAAAAAAAAAAAATTATTTAATACACGACTTACAAGTTTCAGTTATTTCAGTAGAAATTACATTAATATTTTAGTTTGTCCTTATTTGGCAGTATATCCCTATTTTAAAGAAAACAAAAGTAATTATTAAAATTACATAGGAATAGCTGAGTTCTACTTTAAGTGGGTCAAAAAGCACTCTTTTCATCTAATTCCATTTAATACAAATTTAAGCTCACACTTATAATATGTGACCGTAACTACTATGAACTTACATCAAACAATAAGTTCAGTCCTATCCAAAAACATTACATTTAGTTTGCACTTTTTTTTTTTTTTAAGTGCATTGTTTCTGTTATAACTTCAGTATCTTTTTCAAATGCTTGATTTGGTGCAGTGTTTGGTGTAACACCAACATACTTATAAGCAACCAGACACACACACACATATATATATATATATATATATATATGTGTGTGTGTGTGTGCATATGCTGTGTTGGTAGTAATTATTATGCTAATAGCTACATTTTGTGAGATTGCTGCTGTGATTTGCTGTGCTGCGTTTGTTTGTCCTTTCTGCTTCAACACCTCACAGTGAAGATCTGAAACCCCATAGAGAACAAAACACATGCACACACCCACACACAGTGAGCACAATGACCTGCTCAATGTCACTCAGTATGTCTACACACGTGATGTTCATTGACTAAATTTAAAAATATGACACAAGATCCAAAAAAAAAATATATATATAATAATATATATATAGCAGCACTGTGTTGTTTTTGCTCATTGTCATGGTTGACTTACTGAATTTAATTGCCTTTCCTGAGAAGTGTGTAATTGCATTAGTATCAGAAAGTAAGCTAGAAGGCCCCATGCTTTACTATTGGGACTCCCGTTTTTAAGAGAGCCTATACTGCTTATATAATGAAGAAACAAAAGCCTTTTTCATATATTTCCCGCCACATATAAAAAAACAAACAAACATTGTATTTCAGAAGTGAAGTGTCTTGTTACACTGGGATATTTGTTACCATAGATGGTTACCACAATATAGTCCATTCTTTCTTTTTATTTTCTGTTGTGAAATGTTCAGCAATGACAGAGACAATAGATGTTATGTCACATCAGTTAACTTATAACAGTTCACTAAATGTGGCTGAACTTGTTCCATTGCATTAGGGGATAGGTTGTCTTCCTAGTATTTGCTGTGTGCCAGTTGGTGACCAAAAAAGCTAACTACAAAGGTACTACTATTACTAAAGATCCCATAAGGCTTTTGAAATCATGGGTAGATGCTCTTCAAACCTTTTGAACATTCTCAACCTTCACAACTAAAATGATCAATTTGGCCATTACAATCATTGAAACATGCTAATTCTGCCAGTAGTTATTTTATTTTGTTCTTTGATTGGCTGCAATGCAAACTAGTAGCATGACCAATCTAACAGAGAAATGTGCAAGCAATAAGCAGTAATGCCTTCTTAACAGTTTAGCAGCAAATCAGGTATACTGTGCACACATTGCTTACATATTTAATATTTACAGAATTACCTCTTTTTATGCATGTTCAAGAATCTTAAAAGCAGCATAAAATCAATCTGTCTCAAGACCCACAACAGGTTCTGTAACATTGATCAGAATTGAGCATCAAGCATTTATCAGAAATGAGTTTGCACAAAATAAAGTAAAGTTAGATGCTCAACATCTTTTTTTTCCCGGTTCTGTCAGTTCTTCTTGTGCTGACAACTTTACAGTCTATGAAATGGAAATCTGTTAACATGTGGCTGGTGTGAAGAACACAAACACATATTTTGCACTCCACATAGACTTCTAAAAACAGCAACACCTACATTGACTTCACTAGCCAATTTCTCTGTCTAGGCCAGTTTGATGAGGTGCGATCTGGACAAGCAAGTTCATGCACTTGTAATTTAAGATTTACTTTTTGCAGACTACTCATCTTTTAATTGTGTGTCAATATAATAATAGTGAAGGCATTAACAGTGAGACTTATGACCTGTTTCCACAGTGTGACAATCAGTCTGTCCTTCTGCTTGGCCCAGGTGTGACTAATTATTTTGAAGATGTTGGAAACAAAAGAGTTTTCCTCACACCATCTGTCTCATAATCCCAGTGGTGTGCATCCTAAGACCTTGGCAGGAGAGTAATTAACTGATCACATGACAAAAAACCCCCAGACATTTACCCAACTGCTTTAGATATGACGTCACACGCTCTTGATTTGTTGCATTCATCAGAGTACTTTATTTTGTGCTTTTCAGACCTGACATTATTAGTGCTCAAATTGAGTGTAAGTGTATTGTATTTGATCAAATTTGTGATTATTTTCTCCTGGTGGACAATAAAAAAGGTGGAATAAATCCCTACGATTTGTACTGAAAGAGGGACATGAGTCAAGTCAAGTCAAGTCACTTTTATTTATATAGCGCTTTTAACAATACTGATTGTAGCAAAGCACTGAACATTATCAAATAGAAGAACAGAGTGATGGTAATGTATAATGACGAGAATTAAACTTT
>JAUMHP010000059.1:486291-497498 GCA_032361065.1 Enteromius trimaculatus
TATAATGACGAGAATTAAACTTTATTTATCAAATGCAGAGACGGTCTCTGTAGTCAAGATGACGATAATCACTGGAATGTAATTATTAATGGATAATCACATGAGCCAGATTACAGAGACTCGAGGCTACGAATAAAAAATTAGACTCTTTTTCTTCTGGTCTGTTCTGGTCTGTTTGTCATTTTTCATTAATTAGATTAATATTATGCTATAATTATGGGTCCAATGTTTATGAATGGCAGGTCAAAAGGTAGCTATTGACATCCTCAACAGAAGGCATCTACTCTTTTATGAGCCCAAAATTGTAATTTCAATTAGTGTTACAGACTCAATTTCAACATTGCAAAAACATGCATCAATTTATGTCTTATTCGGGACTAAGGTAATACTAATTTGTCTGAATATAAAATGATTTTAGAATGATTAACAGCTTATCAGAATACTTTATGGGCCCAATATGTAACAGCCAATATGTTGTTAATAGTCATGCTAATAAGCAACTAATAGTGAGAATTGCTTCCTAAAGTGTCACAAAAAATTTGTATTCATCAGGTTTTCATATATGTAATTAATTAAATGTACTAAATACAGTAAATAGTACATACATAATTTAATTTGTAGAATAACATCAAATCTGCTTGCCTAAGTTGCATAAATTTAACAAGAAATCTTGGCCAGTAAAAGTGTCATGAATAAGGACGTGAAGCGTTCGAGTTCAAATGCAAAAGGGTTTATTAAAGTCAAGACAAACATGGTCGAGCGCTGGCAAACAGAGTCAGTGGAGGCATAGGCAATAGCAGAGAAGTAAACAAAGCAATGGTCAGGTACCAGTAATCAGGGTCCTTAGGGAGAGACAGAGAGAATATCCAGGAACAGGCAGAAATCGGCAACGCGTAAATCCAAACGATAATACAAACTGAAAACAAGAACACGAATGAATAACAAAGACCTGTTGACGATATGCATATAAACAATGAACCGTGAAGCCACACAAACACATCCAGGGATTTATACACAACAAACTAGGTCACTGGGAGTAGCCAACAAATAAAAACCATGACAACTGACGAGATGGGCGGAGACATGAATCAAACACCAAGGCAACATACAAGGTAGGCGGAGACTTGAGAGTCCATGAATGAAAACAGACAAAAACACACAGTTTGCTGGGCACTGAAGTGCCATCCAGTGTCCTGAGCTGGCCCATCCAGCTGATCATGACAAAAATTTTGAGTAATTTTTATTTAGTCAAGGCCAGTGTTGGGTAAGTTTATATATATATATATATATATATATATATATATATAAAATCACTACAAATAATTTCTTATTTCAAATTGTAATTTAATTAGATAACTGCATTTAAAAAGTTAATAATTACATTTCTTTTAAGTTAGTTTCTAGTTTGCTAAATTTAGTAGTATTTATATTGACGCTTTAAAATCTACAAGCTCAAATTGAGTAACATTATAGAATTTCCTTGATTCAAATGATTACCTAAAGCTTTTTCATATAGAATTTACATTTAGTTTTCTTGTAGAATACTTCACCACAGAATCATTTTCAAAAATTATATGGTTGCTCTTTTCCAGAAACAATATTTTTTAATGCTTGAAAGCTTAGCACAGACTTTTATGGTGCTTTTAATTTATATAGTTACTTTCTGAAGCTTGAATGCTCTAGTCCCCATTTTATTTTTAACTGCAATAAGAATAGATAGTATGAACTGTGTTACCCAGAAGCATATCTACAGTATGTTTAATTTGTGTTAAAATATTGAGCTTACATGCTGTGTGGCACGTGATTAAGTTTGCGGCTTCAAGTGACCTGATTTTAGGACAGCAGTACTGTACATTGCAGATGTGCTATCACATAACTTTTAAAAAGGAAAGACAGCCTGTGCCTTGGACACACAGCACTCACTGAGTCACTGATAAACCTGCAGTATGATTCAGCAGTCTGTTCATTTCTCAGAACATTGGGAACAATATGTTTTTACATATTAGATTAGAACCCATCTGAAAGATGACAAAATATACTTTAATAAGCTTGTGCTCAGATGGATTTTTCTCCCTGTGTATTTGAGTAAAGGACACAGGAAAGTGCTGGTCCAGCAGTTGCATTAGGAGAGGTGGCACGTTTGCACTGCAGTATGATGCAGTGACTGCGCAGAGCCGGCATCTTTGGTTTCATCCTACCAGCAAAAAAAAAAAAAAATGAAATGGAACCAATTCGATCCAGCAGTGCCCCTTAAGTGCTTACGCAGAGAAAGAGACCCTGAGCGCTGCTGCATTGCAGTGGATGCGCTGCAGTTGCCCTGCACTGCTATTTTTAGGTAGAATTTATTTTAAGATTCACTGCGTCTTGCAGGTATTCTCACAGACAGTGACTCCACCATATTGGACTAAACCTGCAAACTTTGCATTGTAGTAGTAAACATGAAACACTTTTTGGAACTTAAAATGTCCTGTATGACAATTGTCTAATCAGTTTATTGTTATTATACATGCTGCTGTTATGAGCACATAATAATCAAAATCTTATGAAATATTAGTATTTTCAAATATCAATTTGTTGCAGCACAGGACCTTGTGTAAGTTATTTGCTGGATTCATTTTAGTGCCTAAACTTATTTCAGACTGTTTAGAGCTGTTTACAGCACAACTGAACTTTGTTTTGTCATTAAATCATTATTTTCTCGTTTATCCGTGTAAAACAGCTTTTTCATATTAACAAACAAAAATCTCAATGGAAAGTCCATGGAAAGTCAAGTTTTATATCAACTCCATTTCAGCCAACATTTCTACTTAACTAAACCTTAGGAGTCTTCCTGGTTATTTCTTCCTTTATGACCAGGTCAGTGTTCATTAACATGTCAAAAGACTCAAGTACAAGCATGAAGGTTACATAGCAATCCAATTGTACCTCCTCTCCTTTGCTCATCACTCATGTTTATTTGTAGCATCTTCACTGTTTGCTGCCAGACTGTGGCTGCATTGAGATGTGCTCATACGTGAGTTGAATGATTTGGCTTATGTCTCTCACCTTGAAAAGACTCAAATGCATTCCTGCTGTTATGCTGACAGTTTCACTTTGCCTTGGTGACTGTCACTGTGAGTGCAGGATGCCAAAATGTCAATATGGCATGAATAGTGTCTATTTAAAATCTTGTCATTCTGCTTACAGTCTTTTGTTTTGCCATTTTCTTTCATGTGTTGGCGGTCAGTCGTATGCAAATGCACGTCGCTTTCCCATCCTCAGAAAACACTGAATGTTGTTTCGATGTGACAGATGAAAAAATGTGCCTGATCACTAATGCTGCCGGTTTAATGGGAGTGAAAAACGACAATTAGATTAACGGGACAAAAGCAATCTGTTACGCTGTCAATTATTCATGCAGTGCTGGTTGTCTCAAACATCAGCAGTTAGGATGCTAAAGATTGAATTACATTGAGCTCAAAGGCAGAATGTCTCCTGCTTCAGTGGTCACCTGATGAGGTCTGTGACCTACGAAACTAACTCGATTATCTGCCAGGATGAAGGCTGAGTTTTATTCTAATATGCTCATCTTCATACCAGCAGCCTCAAAATATCCCCAGCCTTCAGTGGCTGATGTCCTGTATCGACAGTGAAAAGGGGAAATCAGGACAGCCGGATGTGGCCACACATTCCATCCCGTAAATTAGAGTAACTTGATGTCAGAGGTGGTTAGAGGCGGCTATCGATATTTCTTGGTGGTAAACACAGAAAATAGAGCCATTAGTATGTGAAGTCATGAAGTAACTTCAGGAGATTCTCGGTCAGTCACGCAGGGAATCGGTGGAGCTCACGATTGGGCTGTCATCTGTTTTCTCCTAGTAATAGACAGATACCGATGAATTACATGTGTGTGTGTGTGTTGTTTATGCTGCATTGTGGGGAACAAATGTCTCCACAAGGACAATAAAATCTGAATTGTCTGTTCAAGACAATATGATTAAAAATAGTCAATTATGTTTATCTGAAAGTTTAACAAAAATATTTCTGGTTTTAAAATTCTAACCTAAAAAACGGAGAGCTCTTGGTGCAGCTTGTCGAGTCAGAGGTCAGCCAAGAAGTGCTCATATCAGTTATTTATGTTATAATTTTAAAACTAGAAATATTTTTTTCACAAAAACCCAGCGATTTGCTTCAGAGACCATGTGATAACCTCCCAAAGGCATATAGGTTAGTTTTACAATGCAGTACTTCCGGATATATCTGATTTACTGAGCTTCAAAATCATGGCCGCTTGCATTTCCAAAAGCTTTTCCAAGCTTGCAAGAGCCAGGATAATATTTTTTTAAAAACTCAGACTGTGTTTGTCTGAATAAAGAAAGTCATCCAGCTAGGATGGCTTGGGGGTGTTTCAATTTTAATTTTTGGGTGAGCTATTCCTTGTTTAGAACACTTTTATTTCATGGATTATTTAAAAAATATATAGTTTCAAGAATTTAAGTGGGCTATTGAAGTACACTTTCTGTACAGTTAAGAGGGTTGGCCAAATTGTGACGAATTTGATTATTCAATGCAGCATTGATGACGCATTAGCAAAATGTGACGTGTGCAGTGAGCTTGTGTAGAAGTGCTCAGTTAAAAATGTTGATGAGCAGGGTCTTTGCAGACCGGTGTGGCTGGAGGAAGTGCAGAGGAAGGCAGTAGATTTGTCATCGCAGTGGTTGTCGACACACAGGAGTGATGCGCTTTCATATATCCAGATTTTATCGAAATGTTACAGGTACGGAGTGATATTATTTGATGCTGTTCAGATTTCTAGAACTGGTGTAACATTTCTGCACTTGACTTTGACTTTGAAACTGTCACATGCGTAAAATGAAATCACGGCACTGCGTGCATGATAGTGCTGCTTTTTAAAGGGCTATATTCGAACAGAAACATAATTATTTAAATGTGAAATAAATGTTTGTTTGAGAAATATGTGATGAGTTTGCATTTAGTTCAGTCTCAACAGATGTTCCTTGATGGCCTTCTACTCGTCTTATAATTAGCAGATATTTTGTGAAGGTCATTTGAATCAGACCATGCGCAGACACTTGATATTAAATTAATGTTGGTCTAAACTAATCGTGCTGTGCGTTGAAGCTTTAACATAACTTGCTGTGCATAGAACTTCTAATGCATTAAAATCTGTCTTTCTGTATTGCAAATATCATGTCATTTTATAAGTAAGAAGATCTTTCCTGTGGGCAAGCTTTACTCTTAACATTGTATAATTAAAAGCTTTGCAGCATATGTGGGCTTGCTTTCTTTATTTGCACTAAAACACTGTTAGTGTTCATAGAAGCTCTAAACTTCTTATGCCATGCATACAAGCTCTAGCATAACTGGCTGCACCTCATCACTGATTTTCTGTTGTAAAACTGTTGCCTGCTCAGTGCACTTATGCGTTGTGTTGATGTGTGCAGCGGCCACCAGTACAACACCCTCAGCTAAGACCTCCAGTCATGTGACGCGCTGCAGCGAGAATGAGAGAAACTACTGTGTGAATGGTGGCGACTGCTTCAAATTGGAGGTCCCACCCGGGAACATCAGACGCCTATGCAGGTACAGCTACTCATCTCCACTTGTTTAACATAGAGAGATTCAGTCTGCTAGTCCCAGAGTCATTGTATTGTAAACGTGTTTTTCACAAGTCATTTTAGTTGAGGTTTGTCATTTCCAAAATTTGCAAAGACACAGGAGAGGTAATGCCTCCTCAAATTATTAAATGAGTAAATATCCTAAATAAAACAATGCAATATATCACTCTTTTTAAAAAAGGCTCTGTCCACCAGCTATTGAAGTTGCAGTGGGTGGCACTGTCTCACAAAAAAGTAACAGGGTCATGCATTGAACCTGCATTTTAGCACCACTCAAAGGGTGTTTAATTTTAAAACTGTTGTGAAACATTTAGTTAGGTACTTCATAATGGTGTTGCAGAAATGTATTTAGAAGCACATATTTCTAGTGAGCTTGAGTTGGGGAATTGCGAACAAATGGGGAAAAGTCATGTGAGAGATGGCTCCTAAACCACTTTGAACCTTTGACACTTAGTTATGTTGTAACTACAACATGATTCAAGTAACTTTTTCTTTATTAAGCCTCTTGTTAAAAAAATTATATTCCAAGTGAAGCACACAGAAAGTTGAAGTTGAAGAAACAAATCACTACTAAATCACTACATCTCAAATCACTTCTAAAAACTACATCTGTTTATGTTTAGAAATAATACAAAAAAAATGCTATTTAAAAAATGTAAAATTTATTATTAACTATAACTGTTATAACTCTGTCACCATGATGCAAACATGAAATATCAGACAGTACGTTTTTACAGATTTTTTTTTTACTCAATTGCACTGCTTTTACATTTTTCTATGTAAACATAGACTCACGCATAAAACACCAGTCTAAAAATGTAGTGTTCACGTTTAAAGAATTTCACTACCATCTTCTTGCATGTTTTTTTATTTTTTTTTTTCCACTGCCACATCACATTTTTGTCAAAACAAAAGCACATCATGTGTGAATGTCACCAAAATATGCTACTTCTGGTCCTTCACAGGGTGGTGAATCTTGTGCGCTGACATGTGGTTGGATCATTCTTTTCTCTTTTGTTGTGATTGGTATATTGTCAAAGTGTCTAATTGTAGTGTTTAGTAATGTTTCTGATTCTGAATGTTTCTGTAACAATTAAAATATTTCTGAAAAAAATAAAAAACAGTACATTTGAATTAACCTATAAAATCAAAATATTGCCCAGCCATTGTCCTCAATAAGTAAATACAATGATTTTAATGGGAAGACTAATTGAAAAGTAAACACTGCTTTATCACATAAAAAAAAAACTGGCAAATCTAAAGGTACATCTATGTGTCTGTGAAAATTTTTAAACCTGCCATATTTACTGAGCTTTGATGACTGATAATGCAAAAATATTCTGAATATTAAAAATAACAGCTGTTGTATTGTATTATATGTATATTATTTTGTTAATATTTATTGATTGAACTTGAAATATGTGATAACATTAAGCATACCTGGACCATCAATTTGCATTGGATTAAACTAAAGCATTAAAGGCAATGAGGAGTTTGCCAAACTCATTGCAGATCACATAATGCTAACGAAGGTTTTTTACGTGCATGACTCTGGGGTATTTATGCTCTTACTGTCCAATTCTGTGAATAAGCACAAAGACAAATGCTTAAGTCAGGACTCTGTTCTCATCAGTAAGCACTGCAGTCAAGAGGAGCTTCTCTCTGTCTCTCTCTTTACTGTAAATGCGGTAGCAGACAGACAGCAGTGCTCCTCTGGGACTGATCTCTTTCCGTTTCTGCCATCCATCAGGGGCCACATGACCCTCAACAAACGTGAAATTATTGCCAAGTCAAGTATCAGTAGTAGTGATTTGATTTGACTAAGTAAGTATTAATGTTCAGTGTGTCCAGACATGAGAAGTGTGCTGGTACTTTATTAAGTGATCAGACACACTTACTGGATTTTAGAAGAGTTGAAAAAGTCCCAAAAAGAGTCCTCTTCCTGTCTAAGCACATTGAAGATGCCAGCCAAGCAATATCTAGAGACCAGAATATCACAGATAGACTTTTTTATGTTGGACATAGAAATGCACTCAGAAATTCATAAAAATCACCTAGAAACAACATAGCAACCACCCACAACAGCTCAGCATCAAAGCATAAAAAAACTTTTTGTTCGAAACAGTTGTGCTGCTTAAAGGTCAGTGTTCCACCCCAGAATGAAAATTTGGTCATTGATTGCTGACCCTCATGTTGTTCTAAGCCTATAAGGCCTTCACTCATCTTCAGAACATAAATAAAGATATTTTTTTATGAAATCAAAGAGCCATCTGACCCCAGGAATACAATAAAAAAATTATCCCAGATCCAGAAACACAGAAAAAAACATCAGTGGCTGTGACATCAGTGGCTCAACTTCAGATTTGCAACGCTAAGAGAATACTTTTTTTGAGCAAAGAAAGCAAAAATAATGGGTAACACTTTATAGTAACTATTTATACATTGTAAAGCATTTATAAAGCAGATGTAAATGCTAATTTATCTTCCAAACAGAAAAGTTAAACACACAAAACACAGAGGGATACAGAACACAGACTTTTTTTTCAAGATGTAAAAAAAATTATCGCACAAACTATACACTTGATAAATGAAAAACAAACCTTCAATTTCATAGAAAAAAAAATTAAAGTTTACAGTTGTACAGTTTCATATTTTTTTGCATCTTGAAATTAATAGTTCTGTATCGCTCTGTGTATTTTTTCAGTTAGGAAGATAACTGAGCCTTGAAATCTCCTTTGTACATTTAGATATGCTTATAAGGCATTTATAGCTGTATTTATAAACTGCTTACTAATGACTATTAATTGGCTTTATAAAGGATGAACTGACAATTTACTAATGCTTAACTAACAATTCACAGCTTGTAGTTATTATAAAGTGTTACCAAATAACATAACTAACTCAACCATTCTTCTCCCCTGATTTGCATCTTCCACCATTTTAGAGACTATCGCAACGCATATGCATACTTTAACGTATTTGACATTATCAGCATTGTTCACATCCAGGAGAAAGCACGCACAAGAAAATAATATGCAGTTGTTTACACCTAAAACCAATGTTTATGGCAAGGTTTATCCACCTTTTTCCTTATAATTATAGGCGTAACTTTCATATACACTATAACAACATAATGGTGCTTCAACGTTGCTGTAGAAGAACCTTTTTTGTTCCTTAATGAACCTTTAACATCTGAAGAGTCTTTGTGGCAAAAGAAAGTAGTACCGATTTTAAAAAGGTAAGAAAGATCTTTAAGTAAGGTTCTTTAAATAACTTTCGACTGAAGGGTTCTTTGTGGAATTAAAATGGTTTCCTCTATGGCGTCCTTATGAAGAACTTTTTAAGCACCTTTATTTTTAAGAGTGCACTGTAAGCAACCAGAAAATTAACCTCTAGATCATGTCACATTAATACAGCCCATATTCAGTCAAAATGACAGATAAGGATAATTTGTAGCACAATTTTATGATTTTAAATAATTTGTTGCAGTCTTTTTGAGTGGAACTTCTCAAAACCAGTGCCTCCCATTATTTAAAACGCAGTAGGCTCATTAGGAAAAAGGTGCATAGAACAGGCCAGTCCACACAATATATTTTGTTAAATGAATGAATTCAGCTATGAAGAACGACTGAAAATGTGTTGGAGATTGGCTCTGTATGTTAGATTTTTTCAACGATATTCAAAAAGTCCCACCCACGAATGGCACCTATATGTGTGAGAGAGTCTGTGTGGTGTTGTTGTGTAATGTTGTGTTGTGCTGTCTTCATCCTCTTTTTAACCCAGGTGCCTTCCCGGATACACAGGGAACCGCTGTCAAACCACAGACCCTGTGAGAGTCCACAAACGTATGTGCAAACATCCCCTTCACCCCCAAACACTCACGCCATCGCCGCTGTTTCCCGCTGCCTCGCCACCTCCGCCATTCAAAAGACATTCTCTCCATCAAAGTTTAACTGTTGTTTGGCTCTTGGAAGTGGAGACATTTGCGAGACGCTCAGCGGAAAACACCGGAGACCAGCATGTGTGCGGGGGACTTTTGGGTGTCAAACTCACTTCCTGTCTTCCTCTCTTTTCTCTCTGTGACTTCTGTCTTTCCCTCTCAGGTGCCCCAATGAGTTTACTGGTGATCGCTGCCAAAACTACGTAATGGCCAGCTTCTACAGTACGTCTATTTCCTCTTCCTGTCTGTGCTTGGATTGAAGCATGCTCAGTCAGCGCTTCCTCCTGTTGCTTTGTTTTTGTGTTCTCGATGGACAGGTTGTCAGACAGTGATCTAGTTATTTTGGGATTATGTTTTTTGTTTTCCATTACGTCTCTTTGCATGTTTAGTGTTTATTAATCTAGTTTTGTTCTGTTGGATGCTAGTTAGCTGACAATGGTTAGACATACAGTAGTTGATATTCAACTGAACATGTTAGCTATTAGGGCTTTCTCTGCTTTACATCCTCTTAGACTTAGACAAACAGACAAATCAAGCTCTGTCTGCAGACAAAATCATAGCAACTGGCTCACAATAAGTTGTAACAGTGACTTTACTCTCAGATTATCACCATGTATTTGAGCTACACTTCAAAATAAAGGTGCCTCAAAAGGTTCTTCACAGTGATGTTTTGTTCCACAAAAAACTATTTAGTCAAAGGTTCTTTAAAGAACTATCCCTTTCTTACCTGTTTATAATCTAAAGAAACTTCTTTCAATACAAAGAACATTTTAAAAAAAACAGAAAGATGTAAAAGCTCCCTTATGGGACAACTTCGACAAAAAGGTATGGCATCATGAAGCAGCTTTATTTTTATTTTGCACAATAATGCAAATGTTGCACCTTTCTCTGAGAATGACCCTATTAAAGTGGCCCACCACAGTAAAAATCAAGCCTGATGCACTAAAATCACATACTTCAAAGTCTCTGAAGCAGATCTGAAGGACCCTGCAGAAATCTATCAGAACACTATAAACAGACTTCAGATAAGAAGGTATTATGGAGCAGACAGAACATCTCCATTGATTTATCTAAAGTGGTAAAAAATAGCAAATTTTACTGGAGATCTGCAGAAACAATCTATTCTTAGCTATTAATAGTGTTTGCTAATGTGTCCTTTATAGCATGACCTTCATCAGTAGAGATGCTCTGGCTCAGTGTCTGGAACGGGTTTTATCACTGATAAATGACATGCAGAAAAGATCAGAGCTATCAGTCAACAGCTAAATATTTTTGGAACTAGTTTTCAGTGTACTGGGGAATCAATTTTGCTAGCATTATTTCTTTCAAATTTTGACTGGCTCAGGTATCAGACAAGCAGCAGCCGTTTTCTTCTGGACGTTACAGATAGTTTAGGTGACCGTAATGTGCATGTGTTTAACAGCATGTTTATTTAAAACATGTGCTGGCGTGATGACATGAATAACCGAGTCTGACTTTGTCCATAGTAAAATGTGGAGGGTCGGTCTATATCAGGGGTAGGCAACGCCGGTCCTGGAGTGCCAATGTCTTGCAGAGTTTCACTCCAACCCTAATCAAACACACCTGAACAAGCTAATCAAGGTCTTCAAGGCTACAGGCAGATGAGGTTTTTTTCAGGGTTGGAGCTA
>JAUMHP010000059.1:519536-533074 GCA_032361065.1 Enteromius trimaculatus
TCAATGGACCGACCAGGCCAGGTTAGCTTTCCAGGATGTGAGGGATGCATTAGGAACTAATCCTGTTCTGTGTAGTCCTGATTTTGAGAAAATGTTTGTGTTGCAGACAGATGCTTCTGAAGTAGGATTGGGAGCTGTGTTGAAACAAGAGCAGGAAGGCGAGTTGCATCCTGTGGCTTACTTGAGTCGTAAATTGTATCCTCGAGAGACGAGGTACTCGGTTATCGAAAAGGAGTGTCTGGCACTGAAATGGGCCCTTGATTCTTTTAAATATTATCTGTTGGGACGAGATTTTATAGTTGAAACAGATCGAGCATTGCAATGGATTGATAAAATGAAAGATACCAATGCTTGTAACACGTTGGAGTTTGTCACTGCAACCTTTCCATTTCATTATAAGACATCGGCCAGGGTCAGAAAATGTGACCACCGATTTTCTCTCTCGCGTACCTTGCGAGAGAGTTTGGAGGAGAGGGAAGATGTGACGATGTCATTAGGGATATCTAGATTATGTGTTGTGCTTGGTTGTACCATATTTGTTTGACTTATGTAATTGATATCAATGTTTGTTTTTTCTATTTGTTAAAATGTGACTTGAGGTTAATTTTTCTTGTCTAAGGTGCACATTAGATTAAGGAAAAGAGACACCAATAGATTTATTTGTATTTTCTTTTATTTATTCAAAGTTCAATTTTCCGTTCTTACCTTTCCTCTGGGCTCATGAGTGCAGCATGGTTCCGGGGTTGGATTTAAGAGGAAGTGTGGCCTTCCTGGTTTCCCTTTTATACCAGCATAGGGAATTCTGGGTAATATAAGAATAGTCTACTGGCTAGACTGAATAGGGGGGCCACCAGTTATTTTGTTTATTTGAATGCATGAATATCTGTATTATATTGTTTATATGTATTTTGTTAATGTTGACTATTCTGATTTTGGATTGTATATTCAAATGAGTCAATTGAGAATGTATTTGTTTGTATATCCTTTTATTTTGTGGTTGTCTTTCCTGGGTTCAGCAAATAGTATGACCTTTGGAAAGAAAAAGGGCATTCTTGTTCTCTGATGGTGAGTTGTTGGTTGGGCCTCCGTGAGGAGGGTCAACTTTAATGTCATGTGTGAATAAAACTCGTCTCTTCTTGACTGCAAGCAAGTGTCTCCCTGCCTTTGTTCTGGCTGTGTCCTCACACAAGTATAGAGAATGCTATTTTCCATTTTCCCACTTTGCTTGCTATAAATGAACTTGCGTGAGGGTGCGTCTTTGTAATAACAGTGGTTAAACAGCCCTGTTTCTCTCACAACCACTTCTGATAGTAGCATGCACTTAGAGCATCTGTGCTGGAGGGCCAGATTGCTGGACAAAGTAGTGAGGTTTAGAGTGTCCACAGAGGAAGGACAGCTTTAAATGTCTAATTTTGGGAATTGTCATTTAGAAGGAGTGTTAATTAGAGACGTTACTGTTGTACTATTTGTACTATATGTTTCCTCTTTTGGTGACAGTTATCTTGTGGTCTCATGTTTTTTATGCCTTCTCAAGACTGCTTTCTACTTCCAGAAAATACTTTTATGATTCCGCTTTTATGGATGTCTCTGGTCTTTTATGACTTATGCTCTTATCATTTGATCATAGTTGCATATTTCCATAGAGTTGTTGGGCTCTAGTGTCACCTATAATACTATTAACAACAACATTTTGGTATAGAGTACTACAAAGCTCAGTTCTAAGACCAGTTTTCTTCATGGTATCGTCCAGTTGTAGCATGTACAGGGTGAAAAACAAAGTCAGATTCAATTCTTATGCTAACAAGACTCTCTGTGACGCCAGACAAAACGTACCATAGGAACTACAGTTAAATTATGGTTACCAAAATTTGAAAATGCTTACATTGTCTAAAATCTTTGGTAATCTGTGCATCAGTTAAACATTCCCTCAAGCTGGATATCTTACTCATCAGAGCTGCATAACTGAATTACATGTAAAAACTTGCCGACAGTTAAAACTTGTAGTTCAAGAATGATGATTTCTGGACTAAACAAAGAAAAGTATGTGATGATTCATATTGTCTGCATTGCTTGACATTGTAGATATAACAAGTACCCACTTGTACTAAAAAATTTTTGCAATTCCAGTAGCTTTTGGGTATCTAGGATATTACACTAGTAGTATCAGAATAAATTATATCGTGATGATTGTACTTACTACTGTATGTGTCTTAACACATTAGTTAAACATTTGAATTCATAATTTTACTCCATTTTGTGTCAGATTTTCTACAGAATAACATGTAACAGACACAGTACTTGCTATAACTATACAAATGAACTTTCTATAATCTATTACATTTATGGTAGATACTGGCTAAAATTGTATAATTCTTTGTAAGATTTACTTTGTAGTAACATAAACATGGAGATATAAAAATACATAAAGTTCAAGCAGCTGAAAGAAAAATAGAATTATCAACATTGTTTGATTGCATCTATATATTTACATAGAAAAACAAAATACAGAAAACATTGCACATATCTATACATACATTGCATTGTTTGTGTCTCCATCTAGTGTTAAGATGTCTGCTACCTTGAGTACTGGACACTGCCATATTCACATTTGAATGCAAAGAAACTGCCTAGGAAACAAATATTAAAAATAATGTTTAATGCTTGCAATTACTGGGTATTCTGTAATTTTGCTTAACTGTAATTGAATTTATTAAAGTCAGTTTATATGTTTTTAATTAGAGAAAGTTATAAAACAATTTGTGTGGTGATTGCCTCTTATGAACTGGTAATAAAATATAGAACATTTTACTTTATTAATAACTTATATTTTAACATGAATTGCATAAAAACAACAATAAAGTGCCCAAAGTGCATTTCAGTGTTCAAAGTGAGAAATGTGAAAGGTGTTCAATTCTGCTTTAAAAAAAAACCTTACTGTAGACCTTTTGGGTCTTTAAAATGCTTTAAAATAAATTCCATTCATCCTTATCTGCTAGTATAAGTCAGTATTACCCAATATACAGTTATTGTTGTTTAATAGTAACAAATTGTCACCTTAAAATTATAAGGCTCTGTCTGTAATTTTTGTTAACATTGCCATTTACATATTCTTATTCTGTGACAAATTCTTTACATTATGTGATGTTTTTTGTAAGTTGTGTTCATTTTAGGACTGGTGTATGAAAGAGGCTTGTTCCCCATATCCTATACCAATATATAGAATGCAAACACTTTGAAGCTCAATTTCTCAAAATTGTTTAGAATGCAGATAAAACCTTATCATTTCAAGTGACAAAATGTTAACAAGAATTAAAAGTACAGTAACAATCATTATTGTTAATCCATTACCTAACACTTAACTAATGGTCTTTTGCATAGGATAATAAGGCTAGATATAAGGTTACTATATACTATAAAAACACGTTAATGCATATCACATGTTAATGCATATCCTGACTGTTTAAGAGAAAATGTCAAATCCACATAAAGATTATGGATATTAAAAATAATGCAATGCATGATATACTTTCCATACAACATGAAAATAGCCCTATGAATTACACATCACTTTTTCCTGTTGAATGCAGCCCACAGGTTTACAATCCACATAAACATAATAACTTTCGTTTAGTCAGTAAACACTTCTCTCCAGAACTGTGTGACCGTAAAGTTTTTGTTCCTGCGAATCAGCAGCCCCAGCGCTCGGGCTTCTCGTCTGGACTGTTCATAACTGGCTTTCCATATCTGACGAAGAGACAAGCTGCTTCTCACTGCAAACTCAAACAGTTTTGGAGGCGGGCATGTGAGATGGCTTTCCTCAGCTCGCCAGACTTTAGACGGCAGTTTCTGTCACAGACCGAACAAAAGAGAAGCAGTTAACAATACTATTTAGGAATAGGGATACTATTTATTAAATAGTTGCTTAGTAGTAAAATTACTACATGTAACGGAATTACGTAATTTAATTAAAAATATATATATAAAAAAATAATTGTAATCAGTTAGCTGAGAAAACAATGCTTAATTGTTCTTTATGAAAATGTTAATGATTACAAGGGGGTTGCATATAAATAGTTTTTATACCTACAGATTTGATTTCTTTTTAAAATTGTTAGATACCATTGTTACCTCTCATAATTGTGCAAAGATTTGAATTTTGAAAACAGCATCAACCATATATTTAACTTTTGAATTATCTCTCTAGTAAGTCTGATTTTGTGGTGGCTGTGAAAAAAAATAAATTAAATTAATATAATTAATTATAATCTTTATTCAAATAATGAAGGTTTTCGTAAGTCTGACAATAATCAGTGTTGAGTTCTACTGTAAGGTTACTGTAAACAGAGAATGGGAAGTCCTCAGAAAAGTGAAATCCTCTCAAAATTATTATTTTATTACCTTTTCCTGTCGGCGGATATTCTCCCAGACTCTATTGCACACCATGCACTCAAAAGCATCAATGAAGTTATCCTGACCAATATCTTGAACACCCCACGGACGCTCCTTCAGCTTGGTCACCAGATTCACATTAGTTATTTCCCGCTTCTGCTTCCACTCTAGATATTTCAGATACTCCAAATCATTGTTGTCCAACCTCTTTAAATACTGAGCAAGCTTCTCTGGAGGATCATCAGGATTGACCACAACTGTGCTCATGTTATCTGGCAACCACATCCGTACGTTAGGAGCTCCATAGTACACCGGCACAACGCCTAATTTGAGAGGCCTCCATAGTTTCTCAGTGATATAGTCATCACAGACTGCGTTCTCAAAGGCCAGGATGAACTTGTACTGGGCTAGGATCTGGTAGAAATCGTGATCATCCATCGCAGTTGAGTCTCTCAAATGAGGCGGCAGGTCTTTATTATGAAGACATTGTCCATATGAGTCCACTTGAATGTGCTTCATCAGCTCTTGAATGTAAACATCTCTGTCAGACGGTGGGTTGCAGTCTGACTGCACATACGCCACAGGTGCCAAAGTGCTCCTCAGCTGGTTTTTGTAGGACAGAGGCAGCAGGTGTGTTTGTGCAGTAAGGGACCTGAGGCCCTCCAGGTGCTGCGTAGTGAGGGACAGGTGAGAGTGCCGGCTGAAGGTTGCCGTGTGGTTGAACAAGTCAATGAGCGGTGCATGAAAGAGCTTGTAGTTATTCTTGGGTGACTCCTCATGAAACAACGCCCACTGGTGCTGCTCGTGACGTGGAAGAGGAAGACTTTCAATGCTGAAATCAGTACCTAGAAAAAAAGGCAGATCTTAAATGGTTAATTCACCCAAAAATAAAAATTCTAAAATAAATGACTCACTCTCATGTCGTTCTAAATCTGTAAGACCATTGTTCATCTGCCTTTTTTTCTAGGTACTGATTTCAGCATTGAAAGTCTTCACTTTTTTTTATCAAAAATATCTTGATTTGTGTTCTGAATAATAACAAAGGTCTAACGGATATGGAACAACATAAAGGGTGAGTAATTTTGACAGAAAATTTCATTTTTGGGGTGAACCATTCCTTTAGGAAGTGTGTTCATCAGTACAATCAAAAAAAATTTGTATCATACTGAAAAAGTCATTGTGTACATTCTGTACACAATGCTGGATAGTAACTGATTACATGTGTTCTAATTACATAAAAATATTTCAAAAATTAAGTACATGTAATTAAAATGACATCTTACATATTATTAGCAGAAAAGCAAAGAATTAGTCATCATATTTTGATTTAGTAGTCATATGACATAATTAGACAAAACTGATAGGCCACACAGCATCTGACAATTGGATCATGACAATTTGTCAGTTCTAGATTTTTCAAATATATGTTTATTCATGCATAGCAGAAAATATTCTGAAGTCAAATATAGGTGAAATTCATCAAAAACTCTGACAGTCGCTGGCAACTTTTTAATTCATTAATGTGTGTATGGAACAGTTGGACTCACCATAAAAAAGAAAAGCTTTTGTGAGTGGATGGGAATGATAAGACTTGTTAACAGTGAAGAAACATCTGTTAGGACCGCACTCTCCGAGATGTCCCAGTTCTCCGGTCAGAGGAGACCACCACACAATGACAGGGTCCTGGAACTCTGGGCCATGAATCGCCTTTACCCTGACACCCTCAGTGGCCTGTATCTGTGTTAAATGCTGTCTGGGTGTCTTTTGCTCAAACTGGCCAAGCTGTTCAATAACCTGCAAAGAAAGATAAGCCTGATGGTGACCACTGATAGAGCAGAGTACTGAGGAAGGTTTGGCTAAGACAAACATGTCACTCTGGACCATATATATATAAATATATACATAGACAAGTTACCCAACAATACATTGTATGGGTGAAAAATATAGATTTTTTTATGCCACAAATAATTAGGATATGAAGTTATTTTGTAAAAAAAAAAAAAAAATTCTGCACCCTCAGATTTTCTAATAGTTGTACTGGCCAAATATTGTCCTATCCAACAAACCATATATCACTGGAAAGTTTATTTATAAATGATGTATAATCGCTTTATTTTTTTAATCTGACACTTCTGACTGGATTTGTGATCCAGGGTCACATAAGAGTCAGCTGTTCTTCCAAAAATATATTCATAAATGTTTTATTTGTTAGAAAAGTGGGGAAAAACTACGGAATGCATCTATTTTGAAATCATTAATCAAGTGCTATTTCATGTCAGGTTGCAGGGATGGAAAAAATTAGATTTTAGTAAAGGGAGATACCAAAGATGAGGAAAGGACAGAGATTTATCCAAATGTTAGTGAGACTGATCAGATCCCAAACGCCAGCGGACACACAGCGTGATATCTGCAAACAAGAACAACTTTAAAACAAGCATATTGCACACTTATGGTTCATTTGCGCAATATTTAGCCGACCATGCGTTGTTAATGGACGTTTAAAAATCGCACTCTGTGGCAGTGTCTCAAACCAGAGTGAGCTGCCTACCTAGACAGCATTCTTTAGCTCTAAACATGCTAACTGTACTGGAGTGTGTCCACGACGCTCAAACATGATGTTTAGGTAGGCAGGGACAAATAGGACATATCCTATTATCTACTCAACAGAATACAAATAAAACATTTAATGTTTAGGTAAGCAAATATTTGCTGACTATCTGAGGTTTACTTTAAAGGTAGAGTTCATATTTTACCTGGAATGCCATGATTAAAAACACTAACGCAAACGCGCAGAAACAAAAAGCAAAAAGTTTTTTTGCAGAGACTAGCCACATGGCAAACCCTCTCTCCGTGAACGTACCATAAAAAATTAATAACGCTTCCAAACTATTTATCTCGATGGTATGTTTTTTTCGAATATCTGCGATTTGTGTTGCATGGTTTATTCCTTTAAATGTATTGATCTTTTAGGGCAGTCCGAAAAAATGTTTTTCCGTAGTTTAACGTCACTTCCGTTACGAGTCCCTTAAAGTCACAGACTAGAGGGAAGTTAGATTTTTACCACAGAAACGCACAGTCATTGAAGAAGTTTTTTCCTATTTGCTATGCAAAAAAGATGTGGCAAAAAATCTATAGAATAATATAAATTATATATTATAATATATATTAGGCCTATCATTTATTATATACTGTAATAGGTATATATATATATATAATAGAATGTATATAGTATATACATATAGTATGTATAATGTAATTAAAGTAATAAACGTTTTATAATGAATGCATTTTTCATTAACCTCATGTAAGTAAAAGTAACTCCAAAAGGCTAGGACATAATCAGCATATATTACTCTAAATATGAAGCTCCACCACAGTAACTATATTTCACTACTACAACTTATAAATATGATTTAAATGATTTTTAGATATGATAAAAATAATTATTAATAATTATATAAATTTTAAAAGTATCATTGTAAAAAACTAAATCCAGTTGAAAAGACAAATACAGAATCCATTTTCATCTGAAAGTTAATTTTTCTATTAATTATTAGCATTTGAATAAATAAAAATATATTTAATTTCCCATATTTAACTAAGGATATGTAAAAACAGAAACGCAATGAACTCAAATTTAATGAATTTATTTACATAAGTTTTAATAAATAGCAATTTGATCTGAAATGTACATCTGACTTTGAAAATTGTAAAATAATAACAGCACAAATTACAATAAGGCCATATACACTGATTCTTGAGAAGTGGGACAAAATTAACATTTTGTGTATCGTTTATGTACCAAAATACTGAGCTTTGCTTTGATATAACTTTTCTCTTTTTTATCAAAATGTGTATTATAATTTTAACATTATCTTAAACAACATTCAAGATGTTTTTAAGATTTTAAAACACATTCCCATGTTAGCAGACGAATCACACTTGCATATGTGACCAACAATTCTTCAACGAATCTGAAATACCATAATGAAGTTCATGTAGTAGCCATTTAGTTTTTTTCAGCTTGATGCTAGATGCCAATGAAACCTGTTGTGGGAGAATAAAATTCTATATATATATCTATATTTTTGTTTTTAATTATATTATTATGTGTTGCTTTTAATAAAACTGTATTTTTCATAATTTAAAACATTTTTATAAATTTTATAGCACATGAATTATTGAACCCTTCTCTGTGTACACAATGTTTTAGATGTAGTGAAAAGATAATAAGTGTCATAGGTATTACACAATAATTCCACCAAAATAAATCCTGACAGTGCGTATTTACAATTGAAAATATATATCTCAAAAGTCATTTTTTTCACATCTTTCTTCCAATCAGCATAATCAGTCTCTCTGTGTTTTTGAATTTATTTGTCACTCATAAAAAAACTACCATTGATTTCAGGACAAACAAAACACAATGGCTCTATTGTAGTTTGGTTAAAACTGTCTTTGTAACGCCAGCACAGTCAGCTGATCCGGGATCGCTCCCATTCACCGGAGTATTAACGAGACCTATTGTAATCAAGAACTACAGCTTTAAAAACCAAACGCTCCATTTAGTCTATGGCTGAGCTCACAGCCTGTTGAAGAAATCCAAGTCTCCTGCATCATCTTGGGAAATAGCTACCTGTGGTACCTGCCTGAGTTCACAGCAGCCGCAACTGCAAGGAAACAAAACTGAATTCACTCTGCACTTGTAAGCCTTGTTATACTCACATTGCACACTCGCTTGCACCTGTTCACTCTGCACCTGTGGAAGGAAAAGAAAAAACGATTAGCGATCTCTGCTTTGAACTGTATATCCAAGTCTTGAAAATTATTTGTAGCCTCACCTCTCTATGTATGCAGTACAACCCACAGCGGCAAGTGAACAAGCTGAAGATCACCGACGCTTTAAGGCTCCCATTTAAGGCTGTTTTATGTTTATGTTGTTTATGCCTCAGTGCCTGAATTTTCTGTTGAGCCTACCTTCTCAGTTTGTGAATAAACTCCTTATTTCTTGCTGCACCTCAGTCTCTCGTCTCGGCTTTGAGCGTTACAGAAGTTCAGCCCCTCAAAACTTAAAATTAAACGACAATTCCACATCATGGAGGAGGAAGGCTTCCAAGCCATATTACGGGCGATCAAAGAAATTCCGCTCCGCTCACCTGCACCTAGTCCGGTGAATCGTCCGCCACTTTACTCTGGTGATGTTTCATGCAACGGTTTTCTAGTCCAATGTTCATTGTACCTGGAATTGCAACCACATCACTTTTCCACCGATCGGAGCAAAATAGCTTTTATCACCACTTGCATAAAAAGCTTATTATTTATTTTTGCATATGGTGAGCATGAAACACGAAAAACATTGATTACACGATTTTATGGTAAAATCTGTTACTTTAGTTAATCAGGTCAGTTTAGATCAAGAACAACGCACTGTCACTTTAATTCAGCGTCAGCGGCGCAGCAAAAATTTATATTTTTTTTTGCGGCACTGATGCTTCTGCTCTGCTCTGCTCCTATTGCATAATATCAGCCTTATGGAGTAGTGAAAGTCACCATTTGCACTCCTTAGACGACTTTTCATTTCAGAGAAGTGTTTGGACAACAACTTACTCCCGTTTCAGTGCAGGAAGAACTGCTACGACACAGGCAAGGTACCAGCTCCATCCATGACTACACTCTGCAATTTTGTACACTAGCTGTAATGAGCGGATGGAACAACACAACGCTTCTTGCTGTTTTCAGACGGGGCTTCCACCCATACATATGTAATCACCTGGCCATTAGAAGCATTCCTTAGACGGGCTGCTCTTGTGGCTTAAAATCTCACCTCCCCTCTCCCGCTTGAAGTAAGCTCCTCTGCGCCATCTGCTGGATCAAATCCTGAAGCCATGCAAATAGATACTTACCGGCTACCCAAACAGGAATGTAGGAGTAAAGCCTGTTACATTTACTGTCTCATACCATGTCCAAAACCCACAGTGCCGGAACTGAAATGTCCACTATGAGTACAGGGTGATGCCGTCTGGGCTTGTTAATTTAACAGCCATTTTCCACATTTTATGACAGAAATATTTTGCGACATGCTGCACAAATTTGTTGTTATATATATAGACGACATATTGGTATATTCCCCTGACCTCCCTACTCACCAACACCATGTTAAGCAGGCACTCCAGCGACTGCGAGAACACGCACTATATCTGAAAGCAGAGAGATGTGAATTCCTCACCACACAAGTCCAATTTTTGGGATAAGTAATCACCCCGGAGGGGATCACTATGGAAACTAAGAAGGTAACTGCGGTACAAGAATGGCCTTTACCTGATAACACTAAAGCACTTCAGAGATTTCTAGGCTTTGCAAACTTTTAGCACCGTTTTATCACTGGTTATAGTCTCATTGCAGCGCCCTTGACATCACTACTGAAGGGGGGAAAGAAAGTACTAACCTGGACCCCAGAAGCAAAATCAGCCTTCCAACAGTTGAAAACCACCTTTTGCATTGCCCCTATTCTCCGACATCCCAATCCTGATCTTCCGTTCGTGGTGGAGTGGGTGCGACATTATCCCAGTATCAAGGCTCCCCGCCTGTATTGCATCCATGTGCCTATTTTTCCCGCAAGCTAACATCAGCAGAACAAAATCACGACGTGGGTAATAGAGAGCAATTAAACTAGCACTTGAAGAATGGCGTCACTGGCTTGAGGGAGCACGCCACCCCTTTCTAGTCATAACTGATCACAAGAATTTACAGTACCTCAGAGAAGCCAAACGCCTAAACCCACGACAAGCCAGATGGGCCTTGTTTTTCACCCACTTTGATTTTAAAATCATGTACCGCCCTGACAGTAAAAACACTAAAGCAGATGCACTTTCCCAGTTGCAAGACCCCGACTTAACCCCTGAGACACCAGAGCCCATACTGCCACCCAAAATGTTCCTCGCCCACATAAAATGGGAGTTGGAGGACCAAATCCGTCAAGCCACCCAACTAGAACCAGCAACCCCTGTGTCCCAATGATAAAACTTATGTGCCCACTGCATTAAGATTATCACTAATTGATCTTATACACACCTCTCCAAGAACTGGTCACCCAGGAACTAAAAGAACAATTGTACTCCTGAAGAACCGCTATTGGTGGCCACATATGCATCGAGATGTGAACCGCTACATTAAAGGGTGTACCGTCTGTGCAATCACGAATGTCCCACGTAGACTGCCGAAGGAAAATTACAACCCTTACACTTACCACAATGTCTATGGTCCCATTTAGGGATTGACTTTGCCACAGACTTACCACCTTCTGAGGACATCCCTGAGGACATAGTTTCAGACAGGGGGGCCACAGTTTACCTCTAGGATCTGGAAAGAGTTTTTTAGACTGTTAGGTGTAAATATAAGTTTATCCTCAGGTTACCACCCCCAAACAAGCCGAAAGGAAAATGCAAGAGATATCTCGTTACCTAGGGCCTATTGCCCTACACACCAGAAAGGAAGGAAACCACTGGTCTGACACCTTTCCAGTGCTGCTTAGGTTACCAGCCTCCCCTCTTCCTATGGTCGGAGGAACCCTCTCAGGTACCGGCCGTAGATTACTGGTTCCGTACAAGTGAACTAGTCTGGAATTCTGTACACACCCACTTACAACGTGCCATACGCCGACATCAGAAATGGGCAAATATCCAACGATCAGACACTCCAGTCTATCAACCAGGGGTGAAAGTGTGGTTATCAACAAAAGACATAAAACTTTGATTGCCTTGCAAGAAATTGAGCCCACGTTAGACGACGGAATGGCAGGTTACAATACTTAATTGAATTGGAAGGATATGGACCAGAGGAGAGGTGCTGGCTAGACAGAGATGATATTCTTGACCCTTCACTCAGCCAAGACATTCACAGGACCCACCCAGACCGTCTGGCCCCTAGAGGCAGAGGTCGATCACGTCGTCGTTTCCGAGCGTCAGGAGCCACTTGTAGAGGAGGGGATATTGTAACGCCAGCACAGTCAGCTGATCCGGGATCAGCTAGTTGTGAACGCTCCCAGTCACCGGAGTATTAACGAGACGCACCTGTTGTAATCAAGAACTACAGCTTTAAAAACCAAACGCCCCATTCAGTCTATGGCTAACAGAGTTGCTCTTCTACTGTGCTTTTCACGCTTACATTATTCTCTGTCTCGTCCCTGACTCAAGCTGACTGCACCGTTGGAAGTGTGATCTCAGTTCACAGCCTGTTGAAGAAATCCTGCATCATCCTGGGAAATAGCTGCACCTGTGGAAGGAAAAGAAAGAATGATTAGTGATCACTGCTTTGAACTGTATATCCAAGTCTTGAAAATTATTTGTAGCCTCACCTCTCTATGTGTGCAGTACAACCCACAGCGGCAAGTAAACGAGCTGAAGATCGCAGACGCTTTAAGGCTCCCATTATCAGCGATCAGGAGATCGCAGTGAACTGTGTTATGTTTATGTTGTTTATGCCTCAGTGCCTGAGTTTTCTGTTGAGCCTACCTTCTCACGGCGGTTTCACACTGCACTGAGCAGTGCGTATTTTTTTTCGGCGCCCATGTTAACGCATGAGTGCTTTCACACAGCACGCAGGAGTGACGCGTCAGCACGTAGCAGGAGCAGAGCAGAAGCGTTAGTGCCGCTAAAAAAAATATACATTTTTGCTGCGCCGCTGACGCTGAATTAAAGTGCGTTGTTCTTGATCTAAACTGACCTGATTAACTTGAAAAGTAACAGATTTTACCATAAAATCGTGTAATTAATGTTTTTCGTGTTTCATGCTCACCATATGCAAAAATAAAATTGCACAAAAACAAAAAAAGTTTTTTCCCAAACTTCAAAGGTCTGTTAAATGAATAAAACTAGAGGCATTATTAGCTTTAAGATTAGTTTTTTAATTCAATTATTCAATGCAAATATTTTTTTTGAAATCTTTCCTAATTTTGTCTTGGATTCAAAGTGTAACCTGTTCAATCTAGCATCTGCACGCAAGCCTTCATTTGCATAGCAAAATATAATATTTCGTATACAACATGTAAGAAGGGTCAGACATCGTTTTTGCTGACAGGCTCTGCTATTTTTTCATATACACATATTGAGAACTTTGCTCAAGTTTATTGTGTAAACTATAATAAGGCAGTC
>JAUMHP010000059.1:540301-551842 GCA_032361065.1 Enteromius trimaculatus
GGTTAGGTTTAGGTGTAGAGATATGGTCAAAACTAAAATTTTGGAATAAAATGTTGTTCCAGGGTCAACAAAATATAATTCAGCATCCATCATGCAGCTGTCCATGGAGTCCACCAACCATGGAGCCTGCTTCCTCAACACTCTCACTGGGGGCCTGGTCCACTTTCTGGGAGGTCTTTGAGCACCCCAGCGATGGCATGGACCCCAGGCAACTGACTGGCCTCACTCAGGGGCGCAAGTCTGCCACAGAGTACGCCTTCACAGCTCAGACTACCTGGCGTGAGGATCCCCTCACGCTGTTCTTCCATAAGGGGCTAACGGTGGAACTACAGTTGGAGCAGCCTGCTGGCACGAAGGGGGGGACCTCAATGAACCTTGATCTGGCCAGAATTTAAAAACTCGCTTTACTACGGCCGTTTATCGTCTGAGGATGGGGCCGTTCTCTCGCAACGGCACGGATCTTTTTTTTTTTTTTTTTTTTTGCAGTCAGTTTTGATCACATAAATTACATTTTCATTTAAAAAAAAAATTCCACTTTTGAACAGTTCTGTATACAAACAAGCAGTTATCATGCCTATTTTCATCTGTTCTTCCTTCATGTCATTTATTAACAAATGTATCATATTAGTGTATATAGCATTGTTTAGCTTGAACATGAATGCATTATTATGTGAACAAGTAAACCAAACTAACAGTTATCTGGGAAATCACATGAGAAGGAGCAGTGTAAAATGTTATTCTCTGGAAAGTAAATCTGTAAGTTTATGGTTGCTGCTAATTATAACTAGAGCAAATGCATGGTTTGGATTTGGTTGCTAGTGGCAACATGTGTAGGTGGCCACAAATTTATACACTGAAGAAAGACACAAGAGTCTAATTATTGGAAGCACAATTGGGCACTTAAACGAAGACCAGCATGCTGCTTGACTTTGATCATGTTTCTGCTGTTGATACACATTAATAACTCATTAAAACTGCCTTGATTTAATGGACAGATAATGTTACTTAGCATCTGATTAGAACAAATGTTTATAGCAATATTCACTTTATTTGCATATATTGCAATCCTAAATAAGGTACTAAAAATGACATTAGACAATCAGAACATTAAGAGATATTTTGCGCAGTGTGAATTTGATGCCATTCCTACAGCTGTAAAGCTGAAACATGTCCTGTAAACAAAAACAGTAACAGCTCTTCAGTTTGAGGTAAACAGAACCATATGTACAGACATTCAGTGACTTTCCAACACATAAATGTCAAAGTGCTTGTGGAATGAAGTAAACCCACACAGATGTCCTCTGACATTACATGCTTTCTGTCCATTAGCTCCTTATCCCTCCTCGACTCCATCTCCATCATCAGAAGAGCATCTCAACAATCTGGTTTCCAAGCAACTGTTTCCAATCAGGTTTCATGAAACACTCACTCACCCGTTCAAAGAAAGCGTGAAGCTGTTCTGACCGCACCAGGTGACGCAAAAGACAAGATTAATGCTTCATTTCATTCGAATATTCAAATTTTTCTTGTTAATGAGACAAATGATCATGATGAACAAGTGCCATTTAAAGCTGAAAATGGCTGAGATTCCTCAAGATCTTCCTTTAGTTGCTGTTCTTCTCCTTGTGTACCTTCTGTTCAGCCCTCTGCTTTTGTTTCATGCCTCAGCTTGTTCAAATTATGATGCTTCCTAATGCTAATCTTGCATAATAACTGTAAAGTATAATTAGATTTTTTTTAATTAAGTTTTTGCTTACTTAATATATGAGTGTGTGTATATTATATTGTATATTGTATATTAGTGTGTATATATAGTTTAAAGTTAATAGTGTTAAAATGGTAATTGTACTCCAGTTTAATTATATAACTAGGACGATACCTTAATATTCCAGACACTACTTAAAAGATAAAACAAATTCATCAAGGACTTTCTGTGGGCAGGGTAAAGGCTCAGATTAAACTGAGCAAACTCTGCTCCTGAGGAACGGGGAGGCCTTGGATTACCGGATGTAAGGACGTATAATCTTTCTTTTTAAACATGCTCAAAAGGAACTGTACTGTACTAATCCAGTGATGATACAGTCAAGATATGCATGGAACAATATTCATAAATACAGGATATCACATATTACAGGCAGTCATATGGTGAGATCACTGTGGAATCTGTAGAGACAAAAAAGGGATTTTGGAAAAAACAGCACCTCAAAGGAGTATGAGAATGTACGAGAATGGAATTTTTATGTCATACTCTGAATTGCTTATATATATATATATATATATATATATATATATACAATGGGTACGGAAAGTATTCAGACCCCCTTTAAATTTTTCACTCTTTGTTATATTGCAGCCATTTGCTAAAATCATTTCAAGTTCTTTTTTTTCTCATAAATGTGTACACAGCACTATGGAACCAAAATCCTGCCTAAAGTATGTGAAATAAAAAGCTTGTTGAATTCCACAAATAGAGAGAGAGAAAAAAGCATTACAATTAACAGTGCTTGCATTTTAATGCATTGTATTTTCACGGCTTGCATTTTTTTTGCGCTGCATTTAAACATGGTTGTATATTTATGTAGTGAATATTTCAAATGGAAACATTCCACAAACGTTTAAAATTCAGTAATCAATATTCACCTCACAGAGGTCATTTTCAAAATATTCAGTTTGTTTAATAATTCCAGCAATAATATTCGTCAGGCAACTTTCAGTTATTTTTATTTCGCTTTCCAAATTCGCTTCTGAAAACTCAGTGGTTCAAATTTGACAGAGCGCACATCCGAGATCAAACAGTTGAACAGTCAGACATGCATTTTGGTGAGTATGCATGCAATTTTGTGTACAGCAGCTTTTATCAATCTCTTAATGTCTATAGAGGATGTGTCACTGTCAACTACAGGAGTAAAGTGTAAAACAGGGTGATGTTGCTTGCCTTTGATGTATAAAAATGTGACCTTCTCCATTTAACCTGTGGTGTGTAATCAGCCTCAAGACTTTCATTAGGTGCAATCAGGCTCTATTACATTCATTTCCAGTGGGTGTGCAGGCACCACAGATAGTTTTTTTTTTCTGGTTACTAATTGCCTGTTCACATGGTATAAAAGTTGGCTCTCTAAAAGGTGTCATCATCTGAAGGCAAAAGGAAAAAAGTCATGTTGTCCACAGAAATCATGTACTTAATCTTGAGTTCAGTATATATATTTATATGTGTGTGTGTGTTTGTGTGTGCTTGAAGCAGGGATGACTTATACTTTTTGTCTAAATAATACTTTAAATACAGCATCATCTGAACTGCTGTCATACACATTTTCAAATTTGAAAATAATATATCACTTCGAAAACTACTGATTTCACCTCAGACCTTCCGTTTGTTTCTCTGTGTCAATGTATCTACTCCCAAGATGAAAATATTATGAATGACAAGTACCCAAAAACAGTTGCTGTGCCACTGTCATGATCAATATCAATATATACAATACATATCATGTAAGCGACACCTGCTAATTCAACGTGTTGGCTTACAATATTTTAGCCTTTGTTTAAGGAATTGTGTTTATAATAAGCTGTTGTTGTGCTTGAGCTTGAACTTATTGGTTCTGCACTGATTCAGCTGATTTTAATAAACATTCCTGTAATGACTAGCACTGATTAAGGCAAGAACAGCATATAGTACATGATTAATTTTAGGTGTTTGGCTGTACATTAAGCGATGGCTTTCAGAAGATGAATTGAAAATGAATGCAGATTGCAATGAACGATTAAATACAGTATTTTATTCACTGAAGCCAACATTGTGTCCCTGATCTTTGTGGGCAGGCGTAAGACACGCTCATGCCAAGAGATCACAACCAACACATCCAGTCTTCTGAACACAGGGCAACAGGCATATTTAACAACATTTACAGATTTAAAGGAGTAGTATAGGATCACAGCTAAGGTATTCACGATATCTGAGTTTGGACAACAAACGGTCCAACTGATGGCTAAGGCGCATTAAAACCAGCTGCTCTCCTTCAGTACTCACACAATTGCATTTTAATAGGAGATCATACATTACAGGGTTTGCCAAAGTAAATGAACAAAAATGACAAGGCTGTAGGAAAAACGGACAAGTCGTAATGTTTACAATCAAGTTCAGTCGACTTGTGGCATACTTCACGGTAAACATGAGCAGTCTGCACCCAGAGGAGATTCACAAACAACAAAAAAAAACAACAAAGTGAGTGTTTCAGTCAAAATATTAGCATGACAAAGAAATACATTTTAAACTGCTTATGATTACGCAAGCCTCACTTTTAATTTTTATTAGAGCTGCTGTTGTTGTTTTTATTTTGAAACCCTAAAGTGCACTTGCATGCCCCTATCTTTTATGCATACACTTCTTCTAACTTTTTAAAAATGATTTTCTGCATCCTATGAAAAAAACAAAACAAATGTAATTGCTATTTGAAAGTACTAAGTCTGTGTAGGACGTGCACTGTTAAAGGGTTAGTGCCAGAGTTACATGTCACAGGAAACTATTTGGTCTGGAAAAGCGGCAAACATCACAACATAGTAGAACATAAAAGGAAGAGTCGATCTCTTCATATCACCATTCATACTGATGACAGTTTTGTAGTATTCATTATTAAGTGTATACTGTATATACTGCTGAAAAGTAACACAGCTTTTGTTCTAAGAGTAGCAACAAATAAATAAAAATAAACATTATCTAAGTGCTTCTGTGTTCAGAACTGGACAAGGGAAATAATACATCTTGCAATTTCACAGCAAGAAAGAAAGAAAAAAAAAAAAAAACACCATAAACAAGCCTATAATGAAAAAGTACAATGTAGATATGAACAAATTCGTTATATTTGTCAAATTCAAAAACAAAATAAAGTGTCTTTAAAAATGTTTCAAGTAAACAAAATGTCATAACAGACTGAAGGGACTCAAACTAATATCTGAAAATGTGAAAAGTTTTTCATACAGATTCCTTTTAAACCTTCAAACGTTCAAATAAGTAAATAGATCTGGCTTCGTTGGTGTGCATAAACAGTGTAGAACGTTCATATAGTGTTCACGTCGTTTTTTTCTGTAATGAAAATGGCATCTTGGATTCAAGGTCAGCAACTGAAACGCTCTCAATTTCTCTAGAAACCTCTGTATTTAAACAACCTAAACAAGACGGCAAAAATACAGGAGCACAAACAAACTAACACAACTTTACACAAGTGAAAATGTACCTTCGGCTGTGTACCTTCAATAAAATCAACCACAGATTTGGTTATGCTTGAAAAACCTGTATAATGAAGTAACATATCACTACCTTTATAAAGCTCTCTAAAAGAGTCAAAATAACTAATAAAGTGCACTATAAATACTACTGTCATCTTTACAACAATAATGTTCTGAACTAAGAATTAAAAATTCAAATATATAAGTTTATAAAATACACAAAAGGAGCATTGGCATTTACACTACTGAAAAAGCAGAAGTATACTCTTTACTTCAACAAACAGATAAAAAAATAAATGGCACAAACTGCGCAGCCGATGGCGTTAACGCAAACGTCATCTAATCTCGCAGTCTGAAATGCCGTAACTCAGCAAGTACCTCGAAATCGTCATTAGAAAATAATCTATTTAGAGTTTCGGTCCATTGCTGCGACATGCTGGTACGATCCATTAACACGCGCGTGTGAGCAGATATTACACTGAGAATTTGGTGGTTTGTTAGTAAGGTGGTTAGTACATCGAAAACGAAAGGCTATTGTGATAAATCCTGCATCATATCCATGCACTGAAATCCTGAAGGATCCCTGTCTCTGCTGTCCGCTTAGATCCGCCAATTATTTGTCTATTAAAATAACAGTTTACCCTCTGAGTGAGACTACATCTACTGCCTAGCATACGTAAGTGGACGTTTCCACTTGAAGAAAATACTTCTCTTGAAGGAAACGCAAATTAGAGGGAACAGCACAATCAAGAGACAGTCATGTACTCAGAATGAATGCAGCGGCACTTTATTTTACTACAAGTTACACACTCTCAAAAATAAAGGGTCTTTTTGCAGTGATGCCATAGAAGAACCATATTTGGATCCCCAAAGAACCTTTCATTTAACAGTTCTGAAAAGAACCATTTTGAAGAAACTTTTTTGACTATAAAGAACCATTTATGCACATGGATGTTCTTCATAGAACCATTAATGCCAATAAAGAACCTTTTTTTTTTTAAGAGTGCAACTGGGTAACAACTAGGCATTAACACTAAATCTAACCCTAAACCTAACCTTAACCCATGTAGTTACCTAACATTACTCAGTCACTTCCGCAAATGTGTGAACTGTAAAATAAAGTGCAACCACAAGATCTTAACACGCTAACGAAAAAAAAAAAGAAAACCACACTATTTGCTCCACAAGCACCGGCTGGTCAAGGGAGACCTAGAGATTTACAACTTCCAATCAATTGATCAATTTACATTTTACACAAATGTTTTCTGATACAACTGTCGGCAGATAAATAAATTACATCAAAGTACAGTCACGCGTGATATACAATGGCTCTCTGGCAGAATGCAGGAGACTGCCTATGTGACCTTGGGTGTTTCGGGCCGGTAGTCCTTCCGCTCAGACGTGTTGCGCTTGACTTTAGCGGCGGCCGGTTGGGAATCCTGGTTGAGAGAGGGGCTGGACTGAGACTTCTTCAGCGCTGCATCACCATCCCGGGCCGTCAAGATGTCTTTCACACCGTCTTTCAGGAGCTTGACGTACATCTCGTAACGGCTCTCCTTCAGAGAGAATTCAGAAAATCCATTAGACTCCATTATAATGTCATCAGCCACCGCTCAGCGCTAACAATAGCTCTGCTCACAACCCTCGCTCTTACTGCACCTTCAAAGCAGCACCTTGTGAGTGGCTAATTTAAATGCACTAGTCAATTGTGAGATTTTGGGCGATTTTGCTTTGTTTAACATGTAAAATACCCATTTATTTATTTTAAAAGCATCTGTTGATTTGAATTATATATATATATAATTAAAATTTCATGCAAATGATTTCAAAATGTAATAAGTATATGAGTTTGTTATTTACCTGGAGAAAGCAAATATTATACATAGAAGACTCATATGTTTAGTTAAAAATCATCTTCTTGCAAGCACACAGCTTTTCTTGTCTCAAAACATTAGCTGATGCACTGGAGTGGTGTGGAGAACTAGTGGATTACTGTTGGCATCCATTCACTGCAGAGGATCCATTGCTACGGCCATCTACATCTAGGATGAATTGTTCAGCAAACTGATTTTAAGATCAACACACTGGACTTTGTCAGGACAAAGGGCTGTAGCTGAAAGTGCATCTGAGAGGAAGTGTGTTATGCAGATGCGTAATCACTAGTTTTTTATGCAGTAATAAAACTTTATAAAACTTTTATGAGTTTTAGGAAGGGTGAATACACTGCATTATCAGTGAGTTTATCAGAATTACACATTATAATGGTGCTGTCCAACAGAACTAAACTAAGATCACTTTTACCAGTTACTTAATTTTAACCATAATGAACCATAATAAAATTGTATTCATTAGTTTGTCAGTTTTGTAAAAAAAACAAACAGATAAACTAATTTCTTATTAGGGATGGGACGATACAGCTACCTTCCGATTCAATACTATCATGATACTTTAGTGCCGATACAATATGTATTGCAATTATTTAACATATTGTGATTCTACAAGTATTGCGATTCAATATTTCGATGTTCAGGCACTTCACGATCCGATTCCAAAACTTTTTTAATCTACATTTTTTCCCCAATTAATTCTTCTGCTGTGCACATGCATTTTTACAACTTTACATCTTAACCAACATTACAGTTTCTATTTTTTTTGCATAGCTAGTTGAAATATCTTTATGTGTTAGTACTGCCATCTTAAAGTAGGTATAAATCTTGTTTTCATGATTCAACTCATTTTTTTCATTATCAACTCAATGGCCCAGTTTCACAAACATGGCTTAGCTAAAGCCAGGACTAGGCCTTACCTTAATTAATGTATTTAAGCAACCTTTACAAAAGAAAACCTTACAGGTGTGCATCTTGACACAGAACAATGGATAACAAGACATCCCAGAGCAAGATATTTTCTGTTGAAACAACTCAAACATGCATTTTAGTCTTGTCTAGCTTAAGTCTTGTCTGTGAAACCAGGACAATATCATATTCTCAGTTCTCAATATTACTGCACATGGCTGCATTTTCATTACATTTTAAATTAAATGTATTTATTTATTTATTATATAACCTGGCTTCTATTTAAAACAATTACTTATTTAAAATAAGTGTTTCGTATCTGAAAGTTTACAGACAATAGTTATAGGTTTTATTATTATTACCATTTGATTATAACTGATAAGATAAGAGACAGTGGCAGCATTAACAGGCTTCATTGAGACTAATGCACAGATCTCTTTCGGTATATCAGAGGTTTTGCTCTGCTCTGAAAACATAACTGATGGTGTGTACAACAGTTTCGTATAAAAGCAGTTGAAATTGCAATTGCGTTTAACCGCAGCTGGACAAACGAACACAAAGTGCTCGTGAAGTCTGTCAGTACACGAGTTTCGTGCATCTACTGCATTCCAAACGCTATGAATGAAAGCATATCTAAAGAATATCTAAAGTAAAACATGGCGGGTTAATGCACACTGTCAACGTGCTCATGCTCTAGTGTGCACATGTGCCACATGCAGGGAAAAGAACTCTGCTCAGAATAGATTCAGAATCATTGAAGAGAGAATCACGATACATAGGTTAATCGATTTTTTTCTCCCACCCCTATTTCTCATTTCTCATGTTGGAGAACAAGTATGTTTTTTAATGTGCATGTTGTCAGTGCAATAATCAAACCAGTATATAAATTAGATGCACTATTGAAAAAGTATTGGGACACCACTTGTATTTGTAGAGAGCACCAAAAGTTACTATATTACATATTAAGTATGCATTAAGCTTGCTTATGTCTGAATTTATTAAAGATTAAAGAGAACAAGCATCTACAAAGCATCATTTAAGTATGTGTCATAGGATTTCCTTCCTCTGACCTTAACCATCAATCAAAGCCAGAAAATAAAACTGCTTCAGCAGATGCATGTCCATCAATTCTAGGCAAGTTCATCCCTGACAGTCTAGTTGAGGGGAAAAATATGATAAACCTAAGCAAATGATCTGCCTAATTGTCTCTAGCATCATAAAAGGCATCAGCGTCTACCTCAAATTCCAGGTAGTGCTCCTTCAAGCGGTACTCATCGATCTCTTTGGCTTTGACCTTCTTATCTGGCGGGTAGGATCTATGCTCGGCTAATTCTGTAGAGACGTGCTTCAGCTTGGCCTCGTGGGACTTGAGCTGCTCTTCCTGTAACACAACAAATCACATCAAATGACCAGCAGTCGTCAAAAGCTTCAGATGGACAACAGCATCTGACTTGACTCTTCAGACCCACCTGAGACATGCGGGTGGTGGTCGCCGGGAGTAGGGGGCGGCTGAATTTCTTCTGCGAGCCGATGGCAGCGGGGAAGGATGGGGCAGAAAACATGGCCGCCACCGAGTTGATTATTCTAATCCAGGACTCCATCTCCTCAGGGCTCCTACAGAGAAGAGAAGGCACATGTTCATATGAAGAAGGCCACGCTTCAGCCATGCAAACTCACAAGATGAGACCAGTCAGCCTTACAAAGAAATAAAAGGTCTTCGGGCAGACCAATGGAAGATATAAACGAGCTTTAATTGAGTTTGAACTGAAGCATGAAATTAGATTTGGAGTTCAGGAAAAGTTTCGGCAGCTGTCTCTTACTGGGCCTGAAAGAGGAACACTCTCCAGTCAGCAGTCTTGAGTTTGAGGACATTGGGCTTCTTCTCGTAGTCCATCGCCTTGATGGCGAGAGCATGATGCACGCTGATGGCGTTCTTCAGATCCTCCTCTGACAGGGCCTTCTCCGGCTTATACTCATCCTGCAGGAGAGAGCAAAAACACAACAAATGATGAACATGGACAGGGATGGACATCCAAGGAGTTTAATGAATCCTCTTTAGATTCTTGCTTGTTGTTTGTTTTTTACCTCATCTACCATCTGATTAGCTGAGTAGACCTTTTCTATTCTATTCTTTTAAATTGTTTTAGTTTTTATTTAAAGAAAAAAACATTAACACTAGAATTTCCTATTATTTTAGCAACTTTTCTTTTTATTCATTAATTAAAAATCTCTTTCTTTACTGTGTTAGACCATCCAAAACTAGTCACAGCACTTACATATTATTGCTTTTTTTATTGGTTTTGATTGCTTCTATTATCCTCATTTGTAAGTCAGTTGATTAATGACTAAATTTAAATGTAATCTCAAAACTTTGTGCCTTTTGCAGAGCCAACACAATAGAAAGTTGTGTGATGTGATGTTTATTAGTGTATCATCAATGAGATTATTGCAGTATTGCACCTTTGCAATTAATTAAAATCACACACAGGATTTGACAACATAGATCTTTTAACAATCTTTTGTTAAATTACATTTCTTTTTATGTGCCGACTAAAGCAATACTAAAGCAATAAAAATGTCAAAATACTTATCAACAATAAATGAGTAATATTATGATATATTTTATTGCTTTTGGAGAAAAACAAAATTCTCTGATGGTGCTATATCCAAAAGCAAGCTGCTGTCACAGACTCAACATTTCCTCCTGATTATGCCTGGTTGCTTATAGATTATTTGAAGGAGAGATATATTTTGAATAATAATGATAATCCTTTTGCAAACAACATTATTGGAAAATGTGAAAAAGATATGTGGCTGATAATCTAGAAATGTTTAATGTAGAAATTCATACTTCTGTGTTAGTTCTGTGTCCTTCCTTGATACTAGGATCCAATTAATAACAGGGTCTTTGGTAACTCCATAATACACTAAATCTATGGATAGGAACAGGATTATTCATTCTACAGAATGAAATATATAGATTGGACAGTCTTAGTCTGTAGTCTGTACTACAACATATTCAGCACACAGTCAGGAGATTGAGGTTTCCTTTAGAAAGTACTGGCATATTTTGACTAGTGATCCAGTGTGCGCAATTCTTCCTCATTTTTTTACATTAAAAAATATTAGATAATTTTAGGTTAAATCTAAAAATTATTTTTATGTTTATATTTATTAATTATATTTTATTCAATGAAGTAGGCTTTTATGTGTGTCTTAAATGTGCTGCATGTAAATATAGAAAATGTTTGTCTTTAAGAGTAGTAAGACAAATCGCATATCACATCAGTTTCTTATATGTGCCAATGTGATTGGAGTTTTATTGTTAAACAACAAATATCACAACATCGAAGAGGGGGAAATCTAGAATGAAAACTTCTACAAAGAGAATGCAGAATGGATGCTGGATCTCAAGTCATTATATCTTTTAGGCAGAATGAACAACTAGCAGAGGTGGTCGAAGTACACAAATCAAGTACTTGAGTAAAAGTACAGATCCATACTATAAAACATTACTCCAGTA
>JAUMHP010000059.1:551942-577407 GCA_032361065.1 Enteromius trimaculatus
CGGTAAAGTACAGATACCTGAAAAATGTACTTAAGTACAGTAACGAAGTACAAATACTTTGTTACTGCCCACCACTGACAACAAGTAATGAAATGTTTTCTGTGAATTATTCTGATACATTTTTCTTATATTTTATACAGATTTTGTGAGTAGAGTTATGGACATGTGTGATATATGCTACCAGTTAACAGTTTTTTATTTTAAATTATCTTCTGCTCAACAAGCCTGTATTATTTAACCAAAATACAGCAAAAGCAGTAATATTGTGAAATATTTTTCTTTGCAATTTAAATTAACTACAATTTCAACATTACTTCAGTGTCACATGTTCCTTCAGAAATTATTCCAATATCCTGATTTGCTGGTCAATAAATCTTTTTTAATTATTATCATCAATATTTAAAACAATTGATTATATTTTTTCTGGACCTAAAGTATAGAAAATAAAGTTTTCATAACATACACTGTACACATACAGAACATTATACACTATAAACCTTGGAGTCAGTATATCATATCATATATTTCTATATATACACACACATTTATTTTTGGAGGATTAATATTTCATTTAGCAAGTATATTTTAAATTAATCAAAAGTTATGATAGACATTTATAATGTTACACAAGATTTCTATTTTAATGCTATTCATTTTAACTTTCTATTAATCAAAGAAACCTGAAAACAAATCTACTCTATTACTTCAACAATAATAACTATTTTTTTGATCAGCAATTCAGAATATTAGAATGATTTTTGAAGGATCATGTGACTGGAGTAACAATGCTAAAAATACAACTTTGAAATTAGAAATAAATTACATTTTAAAATACATTTCAATGGAGAGCAGTTATTATATTTCAGAGATTTACTACATTTGCTGTACTTTGGATCAAATTAATGCAGTCTTGGTGAGCAGAAGAGAATTCTTTAAAAATATCAAAGAACCTTACGGTTAAAAAACTTTTGACTGGTAGTGTATTTATACAATTATCTACGTTTATATAATTATTAAGCTTATTTCCTATATATTTATCTATAAATGTTCCATGGATTTATTTGGGTTTTTGATAATTGTGATATAAATATGCGACTGTAGCCCATATCTGATACTTGCATTTTTTTGTTGACATTGGACACTGTATATACATTTGGCACCACACCACTCCTTTAATTACAATTAACATGCATTTGAGAATCAGAAAACACAGAGTCTGCATTTTACAACATTCTTTTTCCCTAAATAAAAGGTCTGTTTGAAATGAGAATGAGAAAGCCGTCCAGCACATTTCTCGTTTCGCTGATGAGAGTCATTCGTGTGATTGCTGCACAAATGGCACATCATTAGTTCTAATGCCATGGAAACCTGCGGCTGTGAATACAATCAGTCCCCAGCACAAAAATATATGCATAGGTACGACCTGCTTTCACGCCAATATTTAATTTCTGTGACTTTTGCATGACTGCATAGCTAAGCAACTAATGCAAGTTCAAATGGAGCACATAAATAAACTACTGTAATGGAGAACGGGGGAGCAGGAACGCTTCTTTCTTTGATGGGCTCTGAAAAGGTTTGTCAGACCTAAAACAAATGTGTGAATGTGATTACCTCTTACATCAAAATCTCCTGGAGGAGAAACTGATTTATTATTGATGTTTGTGGGAAATGATGGAAATTTGATTAATCAGCAGTGCAAGGAGAAAATGAAAGAGTGAATAAACAAACCTTCTGCAAATAGAGGATCATGCCTTTCAGAACAGCATAGAAGGCTTTCCAGCCTCGTTTCCCTCTCGGTGCTAGAGAACACAAGTAACACAAGTAAATCAATTTTCATGTTAGTCTTTCTCATTGACTAACATAAACATGGTTATATCAAATTATATATCAATATACAGTCTTCACTGTAAGAAATAAACTTTCTTTATTTCTTCAGTCAAGAGCAGAGATGGATTTTCTCTGTCTTTTGTTGTTTGATTAATATTAAGCCAACATACGACAGCATGTATATAGCCTGTTGTCACTTTTTTTGCACATATATTTTTTTTCCTCAACTCTTTATGTTAATTTATTACATACCTGACAAAGGTATATGCGAATAACCACCAAGTGCCGCATTTTGACACATTTGTGCATGTATTTGAGCGCTTAGGAGCGCACCTTGACCTTTACATCCCTATGTTCTCTGAGTGCATGCACAGAAATGCTCCGAGAGATTTTATGATTTGAGATGATTTATTCAATATACGGTGTAGACTGATTCACTGATTGTAAGGGTTTTTTTTTTTCAGAAGTCAGTTTTCTTTGGTAATATAAATGTTCCTTGCTCGTTTTTTAGAGCTGCTTTCTGATTAACTGAGGAAATTAGTAACTTACGATGTTCCAATTAAATTGTTATCATGTTAAATACAAATTCAGTTACTGTATATTAAAAACATTAGGTTGCTTTTAGCCTTAAGCTGGAGTTGCTTTACTTTCTGGTAGTGCTGTCCAACAATAAAATCAATGAATAAATTAGCATGATAATATTACGTATTGGCAATCTCCCAGGCTGACAACTGGAAAATTGAGCATATCGCCCCAACTCTAGTAAATGGTTGAACTGTTACTTTGGTCATGAGGTCAATCATACAATTCGCCAGTCTGTTCCACCTCTGAAGGGCATTACTTGCATTTCTCCTGTCAAATGATTCCCTTGATAGCGTCTTCTGTAGAACGGCTTTATTTACAGCTGTGCTATAGGAGCTTTGGGAAGCATCCAAATCCTTCACACCCCATACAGACTCAGTTCTCAGTAGTGCGCTGATGGCACCTCTGGGACCCTGGCCTGAATGCTCTCAGCATGTGATGCAGCAGATCACTAAAGCCCTGCTGTTTTTATCCCGACTGTAATTCATCCACAGACACGCTCATTAGACCACACTGGCATGGCTGGTATTGGAGACTACTAAACTCATGTTGGAGCATAAATCACAAAGCAGTGGAGGGTAGGAAGGTATCCACAAGTTTTACCCTGTTAGATATATAAACATCTGTTCAGAACTTTGGGGTCAGTGCTTTTATTATGTTTTTATTATGTTTTGCTTACCAAGGCTGCACATGTCTTATTACATTATGTAATTGTAACAGTATGTAGATTAAATTATAACAGAAAAAAAAGTTAGAATGTAATCTATTTCTTTCATTTTCAAGATTAAAAAAATAAATACATTTAAAAATATTGTAAAATTATAAATGAGCAATTTAATGCATCCTTGCTGAATAAAACTGAATTTCTTACTGACACAAAACTTTCCTATTATATAACCTTTGATAAACTGTCAGTCTTTGCAGGACGAGCTTCAAACAGATACAACAGCTCAGCGGGTTTTCTTGTGACTCTAGAATCTCATTAGAAAGGAAAAATAAGTGGACATAATATATGAGAGACTACGGCCAAAATCCCATTTCACCATGTGTGCTTGCCAAAGCATTGAATCACACCTGCTTTATCCTCGTTCACATTACACAGCATTTATTTAATGTTCTTTCCCATCATTCCCTGCACACCCAGACTCTTCAGTTATGAAGTCATAAATATAACGTGCTTAAGAAAAAGACTTTTAATTATACAAAGAATTAATAAATAAAATGCTTCCTAAAAATTATAAGTAAACGTCTAAAACCTGCTAATAAGAAATCTTCTGCTTTTTAATAAGTATTATTTGATTATTTATTAAGTATTAAATGAAATGCTTAATTATGCTGGATTACATACATTTGTTGCATACATATGTTGTATGACATGAAAGCTTTAGATAAAGTCTTACTTTTCTTCCCGTCCATGTCAGCGTGGATTTTGCGGGCCAGGAAGCCAGTTTTGTAGACAGCAGCGTTGGGGTCATGGGCAATGTCCAGGAATGGGTTACTGCCGCTGCTGATGCGACTAATGCTCTTAGTATGAGAGTGATGGTTCTTATCCGCCTGCTCAGACAAAGACTTCTTCAACTCATCTCCATCACTACAACACACACACACACACACATACATCCCATCAACCTTCAAGCATGACAACTCTTCCACATTCCTGACAATGTATTTAGTACGTGAAGTGAAAGTCTAAACAGGTTTGAGCTGTAGAAACTCATTTATGTAAGAGACTAATGTGTGGGAGAGTCTGCAGTCATTCAACATCACTGCAGGAATCCCCACACAAACACACTGACCACTGACGCATAATGCACATCTGTTATTATGTGGCCACTTTTTTTTACACCTGACATTTGTGAAAATAAAAAGCAGGGAAAAATCAGTAGAGTTCATCTAAATGTCATTTGTTAAACATCTTTATGCATGACAGCTAAATTGCAGCAAAAAATGTTTTAAATATACAATTCATAGATCTTGATCAATCACAATAATATCTGATTTGGTACAGTAGGCACACTCCAGTTTACAGAAGGTCACATACATTTTTATCCACCCACCAATGTACTATTTGTGCTCTACAGTATATGCAACTATTGCTGAGTTCACTTCTGTGATGCTGCTATCTTTATTCCATATGGCAGTTAGTGTTTCACAGTCATCGCATCTATTACTGCTCTTGTATGGTTGGCAGGGCTGCCAAAAACTAGGTAGGGTATCTTGGCTGGCATTTACACTGCTTTTTTATATAACGAGCAGACACCTGTCCATAACATGTAATCTGGATTACATAATCAGAGTAATTAGTAATTAGGTTTAATTTTTTTTTTTTTTTTTTAAAGAAATATTTTTACAATTAAACTGTCAGACACTTTAGCAAACGCTTTTATCAATCCAAGCAACTTACATATATAAAATAAAAGTACAATATGGTGCACAACAATCATATTTAAATCTGTTATATGCAAGATAGCTCAAAAGTAATCTAAAAATAATCAAAAGGTAGTCTGAATACATTACAGAATACATTGCAAAATGAGTAATCTGACAGATTACATGGTCAGTTAGTTGCTTATTAACACGCTTAATAGTTAAATGCAGATGTTGCTAATAAGCATGTTAACAAGCAACTAACTGACTGTGACAACTGGTCTCTATTGGTTGCCAATTACATAACTAACTGCAGTATTATGCTATAGACAGCACCTTATTTACAAAAGTCTGCAACAAACACTGTGCTACTTGAGTGTAGCAAAGGAGACAGTAGACTGAGAAAATGCTTGATGGGTTTTGGACAAAGATTACATTTGCACTGCTATGTTTTCTGAAATGCAAACACTCCGCCGGACTCTGTCCTGAAGGTTGGACCTTCTGTCAGTCATGGAAAAGTACGTTGCTAGGAAACTAACAATCCCAATAGCAGCCATTATACCTCAGCTTACTGTAATATGTTTGAAGCTTGAGACCACTATTTGCTTTGTGACATTAGTCCAGTGCCAGGATGCATTAGAAATGCTGAAAGATTCCCTTTATGTAAATAAGGATCGCACAAGCTATTGAAAAAAAAACAAAAAACATGAATAAATACTGAAATAGGCAACAAGTCAAGTTAGTCAGAACTGGCCGACAGGCTCACAGCAGTGCCTCTTGTCTGGGTATATGAAATAAATGACCCTTTTAGAAGTTCCCACTTACTCAAGCTGAATCACAATTAACTTGCCAGATGAGATTTACCTACCCACAAAATCAACTTATTTCAAACCAGAATCAGACTTTCACCCCCATTTCAGCAGGCTTTTTCATTTTCCCTCTTTATATACAGCACTCAATCTCCACAAAACCTTTAAAAACCCAGATAAATGATGAATCATGAAATGGAGGAGGTGTATTTCAACAAGATGAGAAATAAACAGATCTTGCCACACTATAAATGACTGTTTCTGTGTGTATATGACTTAAAGAAAATGACAGCCATTAATGTGAACTGACTGCACTTTTCCAAATTTAAATAAAACGTCTCATGAAACAGGGCTTCAACCTTCTGCACAACAGACACAGATCAAAACTTTTCCAACCATTGCCAGATCAGAAATGATGAAAAACAATTAAAAGGCAGATTGGAACTGACAATACAAGTGAACTAATCCATAATTTCCCAATACAATATGCATATAATAATGCAAGCAGCAAACTATTTTGTGAGCCGGTAATTTACAGCTATGACATGTTTAGGGGCCCTGTTTTATTTTTCTCACCATGTTGTATTGTTAACAAATTCTGGGTTTTAGCATGTCTAATTATTTGAATGCATAAAAACAAATAAATGTATTTATTATTTTTCTTATAGCCCTATTAAACATTTTTTATTTTCCTCAGAAACTCTGGTTATCAAATGAAGGCATAAAACTATTTCATTTATCAAAAACTATAAAATATGTTTCTCACTTTTTTTTCGTGACAAAGGTGAAAGCAGTATTCATGACATGCTTCCGAGGTCACTCATACAAAAACAATGCCAAGATACAGCACCATTTTTCTTCACAGTAGACCTCATTAATAAATTAGCCTAGAACATTGGGCTATAGAAACCTAAAGGGACCACTCTCACAACTTGAACTTGACATGTCGACTGTAATTATTCATGTTATTTACATTTTTAATGAGATTTCTTGGCTAGGTGGCTTTGAAACTGTTCAAGTAGCTTCCAAGTAAGATGGCAATGACATATACCAAGTATAATTTCATTAAGCTAAAGCACTGTTTGCTTTTTGTTGTAATGATCAGCCTTATCGGAAGATGTTACAATTGTTGTCGTCTCATCTTTTTAAAACACTTATTTTACCTTACAGTTTAATCTAACCCCATTTCAAATGTTATCCAACCGATAAGGCAGATCAATACGTAGACTCAGCCTCAGACGTCACGCCCACTGACCAACAGCTGAACGTTTGATGTATATGGTACACTTATCTGGAAACACTTCAGGACTTTCAAAGTCATCAATGGATTGGTTTAATTATACAGTATTTGCGGGAGATGAATGTGTCATGTTCTTTAATGTTCTACCTGAAAACAAAGATGCTGTGCCGCCCAACCCCTAATATAAGAAGAAAGCAGTTGTGTTTAAAACTGACGACGAGCACTTATCGGCATCAACTTTAGGCTGGGTTTTCAAAGGTATGTGAAATTTTTATAGACAGCAGCATACATTTATTTAAATATGTCCATGAGTACATTTACTAATTTAAAGGAACAGTATATGCAAGTACGCTTATTCGCTTTAATGCTGGACACAACTAATTTCAACTAAATCAACAAATAACATAAAAAAAAAAAAAAAACTGCAGTGACACAATCACTTTCTTTGCCTATACGTTTACAGTACAACTACTTTAAAAGTATTTTATGTTATCTGGATGGACAGTGAATTCATTATAAAATACTTTATAAACACACCCCTGTGATCTTTTTTATTTTTTATTATGTGTGTGTGTGTGTGTGTGAGAGAGAGAGTGATAGAGAGAATGGGTTTGTATGTATATGAAAGCTCAAAACAGTATGAATATTAATGCTTTTATAAACACACATTGTTAAAACAATATTATTCAAATATATTTTCTGTGGTAACTAACTGACACACTCATGTTGACAAATCTTACATTTTATTAAAGGAATCAGTGATGCTCCATGCTGTGCCTAAACGTGCCCCTTAGTTGTTCTAAAATCATAAACAGAATATATTCAAATATGATATCTAATATGATAATATGATAAATAATATTTAATCTGCAAAAAACTATTGTATGCTAGACATTACAGCAAGAGATTAGCTTGAGATTCAGGATGCTTGCTTGGGCTCAGGCAGGGTAAGATGTGGTTTGCTGTTGGGTGCAGAGAGTTGGCCAGGGCTTGCTATAATTTTGACTGTTATCAGAGAAGCACATTGTCAGTCTAATGTCATGTTTTCAAGATCATAATTACAGCTCATGTCTCAAATGCCACCAATCTTATCATTTGACTCAAAGGCACACACACACTTTTTGGACCTTAATTGGTCCATGTATTTATAGTGCATTTGTGTATGGCGGGAACCAAAGCCAAGATGAAAATAAAAACATCTTTTAATGAAAGGGAGATCTCTATCAGATTGATGAAAGGACGCTTAATGCTTTTATGGTTATGGCGTATGATCTGTGGAACAGTGAATGTTGCAAATGTTCATGGGAACACTGGATTGAATTCAGCCTGATCCTAATTCCCTACATTTTCTCTAAAATTTCCTGTTCTTTCTTGTTTTTTATTCTTTTTAATTATTTTTTATTTCCGTTCTAAAAAAAACAATGGTGAATGCAGAAGTACTTACACTGCCCATTCCAGCTTCTCATTCTTGATGGAGTTATACAACGACTGCATGGGGGAAAAAAACAGAAAAAAGACAAAGGCTTAGTAAGGCAAGCGTTCAGTTTAATATAATTCATGTTCACCTGAAGCACAATTTATTTATTTAACCTCTTTAAACAATGAAACTTCAAATGCAAGGTCTGTCCCACGTAATGTGAGATCCGTGTAACTTTAATTTCATTGCTTTGGAAAACGCACCCAGATCAGCGCTTATGCTCTTTTATTTAATCTCACTTAAGTCAATCATGAGTTATGATGAAACACTGTCTCTTCTCGACTAATGAAGCTTTCTCAAGCAGTGCCATCAGTAAAATTCATTGTGAAAATGTCACACAATTTATTTGCACTATTTATGCAAATGAACATCCAGATTCCTGTGTGAATTGTGAGCGAAAGGTCAAACCAAACATCAAAATGCTGCAGACATCTCAACAGACATCTCTGTTAGCATGAATATTACACACAGACCACATGCAGATGTTCAAAAGCACACGATACATCCGTGCAGGTGTCATATGACAAAAAGGGCTTCACTACATTCATGACCATGAAAGATAAAACAGACAGACAAACTCTCAGCTGTCATCTGATACACTTTTCACATGAAACAACGTCACTGTAACACTGATGTGACCTATGGCAGACACTGAAGCGGCTGATATCTCATATCAGTCACCGTCTCATAACAAGCTGCTGCATGACACACAATGATGGGTCACCGCCCGTACGCTTGTGGTCTGCAACACACTCATTTGCTAATATGAATATGAGGGAATTTTATGACACCAGTCTGTGCTTTCGACTGACAGATGGCTGCTTTTGAACGCCTGTATGTAAAAGTGCACGTGATCTGTGTGAACATGAGTATGATCAAATGCACTTCTGGGTCAAAATGCCCATTTCAATGCCAAAACAGTCACTTTTGTCTAAGCTAAACATAAAAAGGCAGGTAAAATCTGCAAAATATCATGATATCAAATCCTTGCAAAGAACATGAAAATCCTGTTTTTGACAGGCTTCTGAGTAATTAGCATTTACAGGAAAAAAATCTAACCTCTTCCAGAATTTGTTGAGTGTTGCTTTTAGGGGTGTCCCAGACTAAGAATTTAGATTTTCAAATCATGCGTTTAGAGGCAGGGGGCAAAATACATTACCAAGAGTCAAGTCAGATATTCGACATACAGGGAAACTGTTTAACGGATGCTTCACAGATACAAATGGAGTGAATTAATTAATCAATCAATCATTCACTTTTATTTATATAGCGCTTTTAACAATACAGTTTGTAGCAGAGCCCTGAACTTTATCACTTAGGAGAACAAAGTGATGGTAATGAGGAAATTCAACGGTTTATTTATCAAATGCAGAGAACAGTCTCTGTAGTCAAAACGACAATAATCACTAGAAATCCAGTGTCCCCAACTAAGCAAGCCATAGGCGACAGCGGCAAGGAACCAAAACCCCATCCATAAGAAAACGGAGGGAAAAAAACCTTGGGAGAAACCAGGCTTTGTTGGGGCCAGTTCTCCTCTGGTCGGACCACAGCACCTAATTTCCAGTTCAATATTAAGCACATGTCAGATGTATATTGTGTAGATAATGTTTTATTGATTTTTTAACATTACACATCAGTGAAACACTAACAATTCACAACATTCTTTTAAAATAGTGCTCTCAGTCATGTTGTCATGGTCCATGTGCTGTCTTTTGTTTTTGTTTTGATTCGGTTCCATGTGTTTTACCTTGTTTGTAACCCCGTCCTTCTCATTAGTGTTTCACTCATTTCCAGCTGTGTTTCCAGGTGTTTTGTATTATGTCCTTGATTAGGTGTTCATTTAAACCTGCTTTGTGTTTCGTGGTTGTCAGTTGTTGATGGATGTGGGTGTATCCCTGTAATGTATGTCTCCTCACTTTCGTCAGCCAGCCTTGTATCCTGTTCATTTATTAAATGTTACCTTTTTCACTGAAGTCACATCTTCCTGCCGTCCTTGTCGCTGAGAAGCGAGACCTTAAACCTTACAGAACGACTGACGAATAGAGGAGATGGCATTCACAGTGGGACTCGTCGCGCTCGTTCTCCGAGACCCGCCGTTTGAGGACTTTGTGTCCGAATTCTACCAGCTCGCCGAACGGTTTGGTCTCGGCATCCAGAAAAGTTGAAAGCCGGCGCTGCCCCGTTGAACTCCTGGATATTACAGGTCTAAAGTGGAGATTGGCAGGGTTGCCAACGATCTAATCATTCTGCCTTCAAGGCCAGAAGCGCCATTACAGACTTTTACAGATCTCGATCCGTACTATCCACATCCGGTTCCAGAAGTTCGGTCAGGAGAGCTGAACAGGAGTCCCACGGATTCCGGTTCCCAAGTTCCCACTCTGGAACTAGAGTGGGACTCCGAGATGCCTGAGATAATCCCCACGGATTCTGGTCCGCAGTTATTGGGTCCCAGCACCGAATCACGGTCAGGAGAACTGTTGCCAGGTCCGGTGTCTGAGTTTCAGCCAGGAATGCCAATCAAGTTACCCGCAGATTCCAGTCTGCAGTTGTCGAGGCCAGAGAGGCCGACCAGGGTTCCCAATCCGCCATGGCCGCTCAAGGATCCTGATCCGCATGTCATGCCCGGGAGGCCTCCTGAGAGTTCTTTGAAGATTCTGAAGATGCTCCTCTGTAGGCGTGAGGACATGCCTTCCGGAGGGGGGGGTGTTATGTGATGTTGTCATGGTCCATATGCTGTCTTTTTGTTTTGATTCTGTTCCACGTGCTTTACCTTGTTTAATGTATGTCTCTGCGTCAGCCAGCCTTGTATCCTGTTCATTTATTTAATGTTACCCATTTCACTGAAGTCACTTCTCCCTGCCATCCTTGTCGCTGAGAACCAAGACCTTCAAAATAACACTCTCAAAAATAACGTCACATATATGGTCGTCACATATATTTCAGTTATTAATTTTCTTCATTTCTGTTTTAAGCTATGTGTTCTGAAGATGACCAGTAGAATAGGCATTTAATGCCAGGTTTCCAATCAATGGTATTTTACTCGTATATTTCATATAGTATATGCTTTGTTATTTATAAAGCATAATGTTTATATAATGACTTATCTACACAAAATGAATGCACAGAATGTGTCTGTATCTTAAACTATTCGGGGTCACCCCTAGCTCTACTGCTGCTGTATGTCAAAAAGTGATGTGCAATTGGCCTAGTGGATAATAATCCAGTCTGGTAACTTGAACACCAGACCTGGTAGCTGTGACACCAAAACAAATTCCTTGTATGTGCAAGCATACTTGGCAATAAAGCAAATAAATCATGCTATTCACGCGTAGTTGGTCACTTGAACATTTGAACATTTTAAGTTTACTCACTTCAGTCGCATGTGAAATTCGCTTCACAGCAAACATGAATTGACGTCATGGGAGGGGCTTCTGCCAGGCGCTTCCAGTCTCTGTACATTGCAAAGGACATGACTCCCTTTGCTGCAGCGGAGCGAAGCGGGTTTAAACACCTTGTTAAAACTCTCGACAGAAGATACTCTGTGCCGTCGCGATCACATTTCCTGCACTACCAGGCATGTACAAGACATAACCTGAATTGTTTAACATGCTCGTGTTTCTAAACACCTCATGCAGAAGTGTTTAGGAGAGTTCTATTTTCATTACAGCAATCTGTTGTTTTAATGTGATACATTGCACATTAAAATATTTGTTTACAGAAGATGCAAGTTTACATAATGTTTAAAATATTATTTACATGATATACAAGAGTTATTTTATATAGAAGTGATACTGCTTATTACTTTTAATAAGAAAAACTTTGAAAATAATTTATTTTGTTATTTCATTTTTTCTTTTTTTATAAGAACAAAGTGACTGTTAGTTTTAGGCAATGTGTGCGCTTTAATTTCAGTTGTTCAACATTGATGTTTAATAAATAATCATAGACAGTAGATGTTTCCTTCAATTATTTTAAAATCAAGTTTTCAATCACAATTTAATGCACCCTTCATTGAAAAATTTATGTAATATGTGAGCATATTTATTGTACAAGATTTGTCAGTGAACTATGAGGGCAAAAAATAAATAATAACTGTTCCTTAATCGTAATCGAGTTTAAATGTTCAATTAATCAAGATTTTGATTTTAGGCCAAATCGCCCAGCCCTAGTAAGGGACATTAAATAAGAATCTATAAACAAAACTTTAATTAGTAATCATGAATATAAGAGATTTACTTGATATTTAAAATCATAAAAACAAGTGGATTGCTCTCCTGAAGAGTGTAAACAATGTGTAGTTCTTAAAACACTGATCTGTTCAAAAGGCACAACTACAGACCCAGCCAATGGTCATTAAAACCTATTTGAAAACATTATTATGTATTTGTTGAGGTTAGGTACATAGAAATAATTTTTTTTTACTTAAATTACAACCTATTAAAATAGGTCGTGATGTAAACGGCATGCTCTAAAAAAAACAATCAGTTGGACTCAATAGCTCCGTGGGCAGCACGCCAGCATATATGGTTGTGCTTTGTCTGAGTCCTGGTTCATGTTAATTTCCTATGTCATCGCCCTCTCACTGTCTCTCACATTGCTTCCTGGAAACTCTATATTGTATGAATAAAGTAAAAAAAAAATCTTAAAAACATATGAGAGACAGTGAGAGGGCGATGACATAGGAAATTAACATGAACCAGGACTCAGACAAAGCACAACCATATATGTTGGCGTGGTGTATATATATATATATATATATATATATATATATATATATAACCTGAATATATTTCTATATATAATAACCCATAAACTTCAATCTGCACATATTTCAAGTCAAATAACTTAAGCCTCTAAATCCAGCCAAATCATCAATTTCCTTTAAATTAATCACAACCAATAAATATAAGCATTAATGTCATTGACTGCATACGTTCAGTAATTTTACAAATTTAGTTGACTCAAAGTGAGAAGTGTCAATGTTCATAGGTGTACAAATACAAAGCAATGTTCCTCTCACATGAGATGTGTGTGTCAGTGGATACCGCCCGCTGGACACAGACACATCACAACGATGTGTTTACGGCACAGCAGAAAACACACGGGTGTGAAAGAGGGAGCGAGTTACACGGGAGAGGCTATAACACTGGTATACACAATGTCTGTGAATCATAAATCAAGTACAGTGGCCAATAAAACAGACAACCGCCATTAACCCGGGTCAAGGTGACACGTTAATGCCTTCACAATAACAGCATGCATTTCATTCAGTAACTAGAGCAAACAACACAAACACCATCCATCACTTAAAGAAGCCTACCAGCTTCAGGTAAAAACATAAATCCATTGTAAGGACATGGACACATCTCTTCCACAGAGAAACGCAGCATTTTGTTAAGTGCAAGTATTGCACCCAGTGCTGCAGGCACAACACCAGCGGCACTTAATAACAGCATTACACGAAGAGCTTTAGTCTGCATGCGAAATCATGTCAGCAATCAGATTCAAAAATCCCACAACGAGTGCAAAATCACAATGCCAAAGAAAAATCATCTCCATTCCAGGTACACAAACACCACAGTAAATGTCAGGCATGTTACCTTCTCCTTTTTCGGCAGCCCAGTGTTGAATTCAGCAGAATTGGACACTTTGAGAGACTTGGAGCGGTGCTGGGGCTGACGCCTGACCGACTCCTCCCTGCCATACTTGACAGAGCCGCTGGCCCGCATGCGGACCTTCCCGGTCCCCTGAACACTGTTTACCCCAATCATCTCCTCAGATTAAAGCCCTTTCGCGCACACACACAGCGACAGAGAGGAGACCAAGCTTGATCAAGAGAGATGTGTGAGGAGGCGGACGAAAGGAGAAGCGTGAAAATAGACAGACAAGCAATGCAGAAGGGTGCACAAACGTCCCTGCCTTCAACACACGAGCGGCGCTGCTCTCTCCCGCATCGCTCGCCGGAGTGTTTGGATACAGAATGATAGTTTCCCTGGAAGCAACACGTCAGTGACTGGTAGAGCCAGGAAGAGAGACACAGAGAGAGAGAGAGAAGGGGAGAGGAGCTGCTCCTCCCATTCTGAAGCAAGCCAATGTTGAGATCGATTCATTTATATTTCAAAGAGCCAATGTAAGCTGCCCACCGGACTCACTCACATTTGCACACAGAACACAGGCCATCCTGGGTGACTCAAAGGATGAGAACCTGAATATTAGTGGCACAAGCTGTAGATGAGCTCTCCAAATCACACCTTAGCAAACTGCCTCTGAGGTATGCATACAGTATGCATGGCAATATTGGAGTTTCTTGGAGAAACGGCCAAATAAGATTCCACTTTTGAATGCAATAAGACTTTGGTACACAACTCTCGCTGTCTTGAGGTGGTTTATGATAATAACGGCTTTGGAATAATGACGGATATTCTTTCAAACATGCCTGGCTTCTAGGCAGTAATTCAAAGATCTCCTGTGAGAAATCCATCACCTCAGTATAATTTCAAATGGAATAAATAATTCAAAGTGTTCAAAGCGCATACCAATGCTCCATAAACAGACGAAGACTGGCTGAAATAAAATGTTTTCAGTACACTCATTGACCATCTCGAAAAGTGGCAAAAGCTCTAATCTGACTGGCAGTCATGTTACAGGGTTACGAGGAGGAAGAACTCAATTTGCGTGAAACGTTTGTGAGGTTCAGGAGATTTAGGGATGCAATATATATTGGTTATTGATTTTTTTTTTTTTTTCAGTAAACATTTTGGAAGCAAATACAACCAAAGTACCTCATCCAGGGACCTATAACAATGTTTGATGCAAATTTATGTCAGCATGAAGTTATTTGAAAGACAGGCTCTCTCTGACCCTTACAACAGACTGCTTTTGCTGGTGTACTTCCAAGACTTTTACATTTAAAAGGGTTTCTGTCATGTCAAGAACAGTATGACATAAGCACGTGTCATCAGTCAAATGGGGCTGAACGGTTTAGAAGAAAGATGCCATCGTCCACCTTCACACTTCTCTTTCAGATGAATATATTTTAAATTTTTGCCCCTTAATATTCCTGTGATATTGGCTAGAAATTTGGGAGAATATTGAAAAGGGATCCTTTGAAGAAGTTCAGGAAGAGGAGAATGAGGTTTTTTTACTTCACCTGCATGCATTAAAAAACCTTTTTATTAGTTATCAATGCGAACCAATGATTTTACCATGGATAGAAATATTATCAGATATCATCAGACCAGCAAGCAGATTGCCAAGATCCAATTAATCATATCCCTGTTTACAACAAAAGGAAGCTAATATAAGGTTATTTTGAGGTTAAAGATCACACTATGTGAGCACTAGCTAGCTAAAGTGTGCGATTTTGTAATGTTTACCTGCTTACTGTTTGATAAGGCAGATGAACGGAAAGAGAGGCACACAATTCTTCTACTTGATGTTGGATTGCTGTCTTGACAGTGTGGTGGTGGAACAAGAAATGCTTTATGTATGCACTTGCAGGGCAGGGGAGCGAGTAGCATAAGCCAACGTCAAGAACAAAAGCTACAATATCTGTGTTATGATGTATGGTGTCTGCAGTTAAACGGGGGTCAAAGAATGGAAGAGCTACTGGCTGTGTAGCATAGAAAGTAATGCTGTAGCCAGGCTGAGAATCATTGGTTTATTCTGCATGTCCACAGACTGAATCTTTCATACAAGAATGTTGCCAAAAACGGCATTTGGAACAAGTGGAAGAAGAGATTAGTCCCCTTTCAACACTGAAATTTGAAGTCTGCATTCAAATTATGCATGGCAGCCAAAACCCACTCATGCCCACCAGAGTAGGTGGCACACGGTGGCTGGCTCAGAGGAGCAGGTAGGCTGTGGATCTGTAGAGATAAACATGCTATTCTAAACCTTCAGAATGAGTGTTTATTATACTTTATTTGATACGTAGCATGTACATTTATTTTATCAGTTACACTGCCCTCCAAAAGTTTGAAACGCCCTAGAAAAGTGGGATTTGGACAATATTGGCATGAATTCTTTTTAATTTGTGTAAATTTTTTTGCACTAAAAAGCGCAACCCAAACTAAGAAAACATTTTATTACATAAACAGTTTAGATAGAAAATACTAAAATTGTCTATCCATCAGAATATCCACCATTAGCAGCTATTACAGCTCTATATAATCTGCATCCAGTCAGTTTGTTCAAACATTAACTTGATCTGTTGAAGCTATTAAAGTGTGCTGACCCAAAAATCTTTTAAAAACCTGGGCCAAGTTTAAACCATGTCGCTGAAGATTTGCAAAGGGTGTTGACGAAGAGTTGATTTGTATTTTCATTTGGACCGTCTAAACAATTGTGATAATATGTTATCTAGAATTATTAATAGAGCAGATAAAACACCCTAAAATCATAATTTGATTAATGTAAGTCTAAAAATATACCAAACCAATCATTTTATGACATTGTATCATTTAAAATCTGTCCATCTTTGCTAATGTCATCATTGTAATTTTTTTGCTGGTGTTGCACTGATTTTCAGTTTTATATTTTTTTATAAAATTTGTATTATTTTATTTTTTATTATTTAAAATTTTAAAAAGCAATGATGTCAAATGATGCCAAAAAGCAGTGATGTCAAATGATTAATTGGGATTAATTGCATCCAAAATAAACGTTTTATGTTTACTAGGGCTGTCAAAAATAACGACGTTAATAATCTATTGTCGTTAATTACGTTCATTTTTTTAACGCATTTCACACATGCGCAGTGTGACAATAATTGCCTCGGAGTAAACTGCACATTGCATCAGTGACACGTGGGAACTAAAGTCTTTTACGCTCACTATATTAAAAACTAAAGAGCGTCATTTTGCGGAGGCTTGTAAAGAACAGTTCCTGTCTGCTGCCCGTAAGTGGGGGCAAAACGACAACCATTGGAACTGACAGTGCACGCAACATGGTTGCCGCAATTCGTCTTACACGCTATGAACACATAAACTGTGTCGCTCACATGCTGCAGAGAAGCGTCCCAGTGAGTCTTGCTGAATGCTTTGATTAAGGCAGCGGGTAGCATGAGCGGCAGTGCCGCGCGCGATAGTTTCGGCGCCGAGTGTATTTTGTCTTGGATCTCAAAGCATAACCTATTTAATCTAGCATCTGCATGCAAGCCTTCTGTTGCATGGCAAAATTTTGTATTTCTTATACAAAATGTGAGAAGGGTCAGACATCGGTTTTCCTGACAGTCTCTACTATTTTTTTCTTATACACATTTTGACAACTTTGCTCAAGTTTATTGTGTAAATTGGAATATAGACAGTCGCCTGCTCTGCATACCTGCTGCTTACGCGTGCAGTGTGAGACCAGCGTAAAGGTAAGAGATTGTTCTCATTGCAAAGACAAATATTACGGTGTGTAGTATGTTTCAGCTTGATTCAATCCACCATTATTTGGCTGTGTTAATAAACATAATAAATAAATTATGTATCTGTGTCCTGTTATTTATCTTTTGGTATGCATTTCAGAAAATTTTTTTTGTTAAGATTCAGGTGTACTTGCAAATAGTGATTAATCATGATTAATCCACTGAAAATCCTGATTAATTTTATTAAAAATTTTAATCATTTAACAGCCCTAATGTTTACATAATATATGTTTGGGTGCTGTGTATATTTATTATGTATCTCTAAATGCACACACATGCATGTATATATTTCAGAAAAATAGGGGTCCCCCTGGAAAAAAGGTTTGGAACCACAGATTTTTCTAATCTTAAGTATCTTTTACACGGTGGAAAGAATCAATGGATGTTTATAAGGCCTTTATGGAATTGAGAGAAAGAAATGACTGTGCCCAAACTTTGCTATAGCTCCAGAGCTGTGCTACTCAAGAACAAGGCACGAGTGTGAGGACTGAGAAGATATGATTCAATTGTGGCATAATACTCCTTTTATGTAGAAAACAGCAGAGGCAACTAAACAGTTTGAAGGGCATTGCTCGATGACAAAAAAAAGTGCTGCATTACTCAAGGCTGCAACGATCGAACAGCTTGTGCTGATCATGAACAGCAGGTAGTGATGTCAGGTCTGGAGCGATGCTCACTACAAAAGCACTGTAGGTAAGCAAGTCCTGACATCATGAGACTTCTTTCTATAGAAACAAATGCAGCACAGCTGTGTTACGGAGGGATGCCCTGCAATTTGTTTGTGATTGTTTTGTTAGTATTAATTCTTTACAGAAGCCACAGAGTATTCTGCAGGATGCATTCTGTTTTTCCTGTGTACAGTATACAGTATGGTTCAAAGAGTGTATCTTGATGTTAAAAATACATTTTTGAATATATGCATGCATGCATGCTGGTATATTGTGTGTATTTTTTGTCCTGTGCCTTTTTAATTGGATTTTTAACGGGACTGGGACATGATCCAGAGTTCAAGGCCTCATGAGCAAAACAGCTCTTCATGTGTCGGAAGCAAAGCACTACCCCCCAGTACAAATTAAAGATGTACAGCTTCTAAAAATAAAAAATACAAGCCGTTTTTGTTGCTGGAAGCAAAAAGCAGTTCAATAACTTGACATTTAGAATGACATTAAAGTTCCTTTTGAAAATTTTACTTTTCCACAGGTATTTTAGAAATAGCAAAAACATAAATATATTTACCAACCTCAGTGCCATGTCAAAGAAAAATGTCAAATATAGTTTTTACTGCCTCGTTTTTAAAATGAGTCACAAGTAAGGCTATGCAATGAACTTATGACAATAATGAATTCATCTACTTTTCCTTGATTAAAAAATATGAAAAGTTCGATAAATGTTTGATATAATGTTTATGCGTCAAAAGAATGAAACGGAATGATTCATTTGAAACGTGCCACACAGAGCGTGCCACATATCCTCTCAAAACAAAGTTAAAATGTGTCCCTGGAGCACAAACACAGTCCAGTACTAGCACAGATAAATTTGCAGCAAAATATGTTGTATGTGTCAAAATGATACATTTTTCTTTTATGCCAAAAATCACTAGGATATTAAGTAAAGTTCCAAAAAGATATATGATATATATACCACTATATATAATTATGTATGTATATATATATATAAAAATATTTGTATCTCTGCTAAATATTGTCTAATTCTAACAAACCATACACCAATTTTTTCAGTCATCTTTCAATCGTATAAATTTCCCTGGAACAAAAATCTGGTCTTAAACACAAAAGAAATAAGGATTTGACATGTATTGTGATTATCACTAATATGCACTAATACGAAAAAAATATATATAGCGATAATTTTTCGCGCAGCCCTAGCCAAAAGCATAAGAACCTTTCTTGATTCCTGTGATGCAACCCCCTTTATGTGAGTGGGACAATATTGACAACAGCTGAAATAACTGCACATAAAAGATTTCAGTTATCTTTTGTTATCTAGTGCAAAAGACAGAGCATTTACAAACACATCTGATGAAGGTTTTATTAATATTATTCTCAGCAGGTTTGTCATCAGGTTGCTTAAGACGGCATGGTCACTTGCCAGACAATATGCCTTAATGTGACGAGTGAGCCAATGGGCTGATGCATCATCAGGCCCATCTGTTCTCTACAGTGAGCTGGAGAGCGAGTGGCTCCTCGAGCAACCAGCATCCACTGCTTTACAGCCAACAACATTGATATCACCTTTACAAAATGGAAGAAGCTAATCTTACTGATTTGCTTTAGTGTGTCTTTTGGCTAAATAACATGAATAATAAAAATAAGAATGATGCTTCACACCTTGCAGAGCCACTTCTAACGGTTACATTAAAGACAAAATTAATTAGAAACAACATAGCAAAACTTTTACAATTGTGTTTGAGTATGCTACAGTACTGTGAATCAGTTAAGCCATTATTCACACAGGTTTCTGTTAAATCAATATCAGTCACACCTAATTTAATATTTTTTAGATTTATATATTTTATTTGTTACTGCATAATGTTTTTATAAGTACTAAGTCTAATTTCTCTGACTGATCTGCCAGATATTAATCTTTAATGCCCACTTTTTTGGGAGGTTATAACTATATGTATAGAAAGACTTAAGGTCATGATTTCAAATGAATGCATTGTTGCACTTTCACAGAAAGTAGTTAGTTGCACAGTCGCTGTATTATTTCACTTGCTCACTAAAGCCAACAGTTTGTCACATTTAGTGCTTTGACAAGTGTAAATTTTAGACTGTGGTAGTGCTGACAGGATTCATGTCATCTAATTACACGCATGTTCACGCTGGGACTGATCTACTGTGACAAAGCGCCTGGACGTCATTGAGCTTAACAAGAGTCAGAGGTGACATGAGCAACAATGACCTCTGGCTATGCAACAAAGTTGAGTTTTATGAACTTTCTAATGAGCAGTGATATGGCCATAATGACCATCAACAAGGTCCATTTAAGGACAGCCAGTTCACACAGTGGCCATATCTGTGTATCTCCCTTCCCACATATTTCCCATTAAGTGCATGAATTGGGAAATCTTTGTAAAATTGTTAATAAAGTCTAAACTATGGTATCATTTTTGTGCTTCTAATCTCAACTTGTACAGATATACGCCATTGCACATTCTAAATGAAAACAAAGGCTTAGTTTACACTGCAGGTCAGTTTTTTTTGCTGAAATCCGAAAAAAAAATTGTGCTGTTGTTCACATTGTCAATCAAATGCAACTAGCATCATTAGTGACTCGCACGCGCAGAAGAAGACATGACATTAGACATAGCACACTGTGTTCATCCAAGTTTAACCCAGCCAACCGTAAACACACACACTTGGGCTGCAGCACCCATGAGCAGTTGGGGGAACCGTGCCTTGCTCTATATATATATATACACGTATACAGTAGTCAACATTCAAAGTGGATCAAAATCTTTCATCAAAGGTGTCCTAAAATTAAAAACTATACCTATTCTTGTCTTATGCCTTTATACTTAACTTTGATTAACTTTTATGATCCACTTCAAATGTTGACTACTATATAATATATAAACATTCACATTTATATAAAAATAAATGTCTAGGGGCTGTCTAAATAATAGTCTATTTGCATTATGGCATAAATATGATGTTATTTGATTATATATTGAAAGAACTCTGACAAAAATACACTGTATTACAAAAAAAAATTAAAAAACATCAACCCACAGTAAAATTTCATATCAAAAACATTCTGATTGATTATGGCTTTGTTGCTCCATGTAGGATTTGGGCTTCATTGAGATGTCATAAAGTGCCTTGTTACGACATGGTGAATGTGCACAACTGTTGCCTGCAGACACTTTTCATCACACAGATAAAAGTGTCTGATATATTGAATTAAAGCACTTTACAGCTGATGTACTCTAACTGAATGAAATCTTTATAGGTTCTGTTTATTTGCCTGCTGACCATTAAACTCACCTTATTTTATACCTTCATTAAAAAAGCACAGCTCAGTGCGACCTACAGGTTAATGGGCAGCATGCATGCACTTTAGGAACTTTGATTCTTGAAACTCAAGCACTCAGAAAGATTCACACTGAATAATATTTTGGCCACCATCAGAATTAGATTTATTAGACATCCCACTGTTGCCAAACATACATGCTGCATGCAACTCAAATATATTACATATGAATGCATAAAACAATGCTTCATAAAAACATACAGGAGCAACATACAGTGTCTGTATAACCTATAAAAAATAAAGCATGCAGTTTCTATGCACAGCCTTGAAATGGTGTGGAAATATTGTGTAGGATGAAACGCTGGCAGCAGTGGAGCCAGTCTCAGTGCGGTGCGGCATACGCCGCAGATAACACACAGACAGGTCAATTCACTGCTGCTCAGAATAAACCTCCATTCGGTCCACCATCAGTATAGTGGGTAAATGCCACACAGCACTGTATACACATTAAAAACACAATAAACCTATGCAGTTTTGTTGGTCTCACAGCTACTGTTTTTTTTTTATTATTATAAACAATCAACTGCAGCTCAAAGAGTAAACCATGGCTCTAGCAACAGCAAAGTCATGGGATTGATTTCCAAGGAATGCATAAACTGAAAAAATGGCATAGCAAGTATATTAACTACCATGCAGTCTCTTCTGCTCATCAAGGCCGTATCTATTTAATCATAAATACAGTAAAAATAATAGTTTTTTAAAATTGTAAAAAGTATTTTTTCTATATAGAGATAGAATCCTACCACAAACACACATATAACACACATAAAAAATAATACCGTATGAGTGGTAAAAATCTCATTTCAAAATGGTTTGGCAAAATCAAACCATAAAATGACAGACAAAAAAAGAAAGAAAGAAAGAAAGAAAGATGTACAGTTCAAACAGAGGTTTTCACAGAAACGTTTTTTCAAAATGATAAACTTCACATTTCTGTATTCAAACCTTTTTTAAAAGGTGTGAGTCAAAAGTATTAATTCTTGTTTCATCAATCATTGTTTAGATTTTTAGAAGGCACATTAGCTTCACTTATCGGTCCACTAGTTAATATGCGCAACTGTTTATGTGCTGTTTAAAAACATGGGTAGATTTTCTCATTGGTCTGAACATAAACAGCAGACAGGCTTGCTGAAAACGTAAATTGTAGGGGTGGTTCTTTTTCAGAACCTATCCTGATCCGATACCGAAATCAATCCTATACCAGTGCAGTGTTTTTAATCCGTGTCCAATTTTCTATACCTCAATGTGCCTTAAACCAATCATCACTCTTTTGTGTGCTATATCGGATCGGTGCGCCATTAGCAAATTGCAACGAAATTTACACTGTTCATATTTTTCAATTAAATAATAACCTAATAACCTAAGTTTAATAATGTCATGATTTTTGTCTTTTTGTCCCCAAACTTAAAATCTCTTGAAAATACAATTAAGACTTTTATTATACCATTTAAGGCATTTTGGACTTTAATGGCTTTAATTCTTATACAAATAAATGTAATAGTTAAGGACCCAAGGAATACCTGTAAAAGAAATAAAGCATCAATACACTGGGATCTGTAACACTGAAGAATAAGCTGTCCTCTACTTGTGTAAAGCAGCAGCTGTCTAAAGATAGCCGCTGTGATTTTCCATCTAATATACAGTTATTAATCTTCTGACCTTTAATTTAACACTTTATTTTCGGACAGATGAGCTGTGTCTATGTATCAAAGCCTCACTGACTATTAAGTAGAGCAACAAAGACAGCTGAGCCATACAGGTGACAGATGCACAAGCACACAAACAAAACATGCATTTGCGAGGTTTTAAAATGACAATACAATAGATCTAGTTTTGAAAATGAAGGTTTATGTTTCTGCTGAATTCATCACAGGTCACCATGTCTTGCCCAAGGGCCTGGCAAACACCTTCAGCATTATGTGTTTTGAGTCCAGCAAAAATAGGTCTGATAAGAATAGAAGCATCATAAGTGTGGCAGCAGTGATTGGTGTCTGATTACACTGAGGCGTTCGGTCACTCATGTCTCTGTTTTAAAGGCCAGACCTCCAACAAATCCAAAGATCTCAAAGGATTTCTGTACACCAGAACAAGAGCAAGACCTGAGCATTCAACCGCTAGCCCTGTAAACCCCTGTCAACTGTTCAACAGTGATCTTTTTAGACATCATAAAATATACATCTGGATTCTGGACTCTAGACTTGAGTCATGCCTAGTCCATCCTTACTTGGAGAAGTTTACAGCTAGGCTTGTATACTATGCCTGCTTGAGGATGACAGCTATAATCAGGTGGATCTCATGTCCGCCAGAGACTGCTGTCAGTGTGAAGAGCCAGTAATATTTAAAGGCCACCTTTTATGTAAAATTTACCGCAACATTAACAGTGTGTGGATGGGATGCAACGATACCATTTTTCTTATCTATGACAAAAATACTAATATAAAATAGGTTGGATAAGCAAAAGAAGAACTAAATCTGTAAACATAGGACTAAACTTTACACATTGCCCTTTATGTTGATAAATGCGTTCACGAAAAAACAAGCATTTACACTTGAATATATACTATATAATTAAATTACATTTCTTTTAAATCTATAGTACAGTACTGAAGACAGCAACATATGATAGGAAGGAACAAGAAAGACCATTACTAATCGTTCATTGAGGAAAAGTTTTATAAAATGAAAGGCTCCAATACAAAGCAGCACAAAGTGCTTCACAATAACACAGAATAACGTATCCACAAAATTGAATTTGGATCGGTCTCATCTCAATACCCGATCCTCAGAAAATGACCATATCGGAGACGATACCGATCCTAAGTATCGGATCCATGCATCCATCCACCCTATAATAGGTATGAGCATTTCAAACAAAAGTAATATTACCACATATTTTACAACAGTAGATGTTTGTCAGTGATGCTTAGGATCAGCAAATAATTTGCCATCATTATACCAGTCATCTCTCCTTACTCTGTTGCTGGTAAGTGAAATAGCATGTACTGTAATGTAACAGTAATGCACTATAATACTACTGCTAGCATGCGGCTAACCATTTTTCCCTTTAGTGGCTCCACAGTTTTCTTTGCCAGTACGGATTTAGCACACCTCTAACCCAGTCAGGGTTTTTTGTGGTCCGCACAAGACTCATGTGGCATCATTCTGGCATCGCTACCCTCTGGTTACATGTCACTACCGCATCACCACTGAGGACATGGAGAATGTTTCAGACAATAAACACACAAGCTATTCAATATTAAGTGAATAAATCAACAAACTAAATAATTGAAAATCATGACTCATGTGACAGCTGCTTTGCGTGCACTCATAAAACCATATTGGGAGCTCATTTGCATTTGCGGGTACTTTTGTCTACAGTGAAATTGGGCATGCCACACTTTTGTTGGACTGTTTTTCACATCATATATAGAAAGGACGCATTTGATTTCAAATAAGGCATTATAGTTCAGGAACAAACGCTTAAACTTTATACGCAATAATGTACCACTATACATTCCATCAACAAACAAGGTTCAGCTATGAGGAACTATGTTAGCTACAACGTTATAATAGTTTTGGATTTTTCATTAGTTTTAGTTTTTATTTCGTTTTGACTTTTTCTTTTCAAATTCAGTTAGTTTTAATTAGTTTTTAGAGGCAGATTTGCTAGTTTTTATATTTTGAAATTGCTTAGTTTT
>JAUMHP010000059.1:591395-622593 GCA_032361065.1 Enteromius trimaculatus
TCCTACTTGATAATGTTCAGTGCTTTGCTACAATCTGTATTGTTAAAAGCGCTATATAAATAAAAGTGACTTGACTTCGTTTACAAACATTCCTACAGTTAAGGACACCAGCTGAGAAGTGAAAATGTTTAGGGCCCTGTGCAGTGCTTTTTTTCCAAACTCCTTTTTTCGAAATTTTGTTATGAATTAAAATCATGTCTAATTAAATGAAACCATAAAACGCACCAATATACTAATTCATTTCTACCAAATAATTTCTGGAAAATACCTTTTTTTCTGATAAATATTAATAAACAAGTAATATTTGTATAATTATTTTATTATATAATTACATTAATTAATATGTTTCTGTCACCATTACTTCATGTTAAACTTTGAAGACATTTATATTTCTGTTCCTTTGCAAATGCACTGGTCTAAATGAACTGCACAAACAGCATAACAGAAGAACAGATTCTGACATTGGGATAATAAGAACAATTTAATTAGAAATGTTTAATTATTGGAGATACTGGGAGTATCAAGATACATACATTTATATACATTTCAGAAAATGAAAACAATGTCACTTAGATAGTGACATTTACAAGACGATCACTGCTTACCCGTTAACGAATTAGAAAGAGCCTGTTAGTCTAATACAAAAATAAAAACTAATGAAATGACCTTTATGATATATTCTAGAAAACAAATGACAGAAATGACAATATCGCTTAAAATTCAAAGTGAACAGATAATGAAATTAAAGTTCCTTTTCTCATCTAAAGGTTATTTCAGAAGATTGACATAACAGGTTTTACCTGCTTTCATTCCAGATGTGTGAATGCTATCTAAGCTCATGTAAAAGGATACATTTACGAATCTTTTAGTTTAGATGTTGCAGCGCACTATATATGCAGTGCATATTATGCACATCTGTTTGTGGATGAACTTGTTTTTCCAATTTCAGTTTCTGAAGGTAATTATTTCTTTATATTATTACATGCAATAAATATGCTAATACGGTCTTCAGCAACGTATTCAGAAATATAGTCTAAATGCTGTTTAGAAACAAATGATTACAGCCTTCAAGTGATTCTCAATAAAGTAAACATTCAGGTTTAGATGTCAATCTTTTAGTACACACTAAACAGGCATAAAGATATGTGAGTGCTTTACTCTTTCTTTAGTCAATGCTGTTTGTTGTTATAATGTAATAATAATCAGCAGGAGGTTTATTTAATATTCTGACACAAATGAAGATATTTTTTCCAAATTCACACCAATACTATTAGACAATAATAATCTAATTAGCAATATTGCATTTATCTGATTTGTATTTTGAGCACCACGCTGAAACGGTGCAGTTTACAATGTATCATTTACATTTTTGAAAATGACAAAATTATTGTGAAGTGCTTTTTATACATTGGGTTGCAATTTAAAAGCAGTCATGATGTCTCATTTAAAACTGACTGTGAAGCGCTTCAGCATCACATCCTACTGATACGTATTTAAAATGATAATACGATATAATCCATACAAAGCACCAAACTTCTTTAATCCAAATTATTAGTGATTTGTTTGCCCTCTTTAGCATTTAGTTAAGGCATGCAAATTACTCATCATTAATTCCTCCTAAATCATTTGCAGAAAGACGATTCGGCGCCACTGCAGGGCAAACTGTTACTGTTGTGAGAATATATCAATGTTAAGCTTTTAAATTAGCCTTGCCACATACTTGCTGAGATGAGTGACTGATGAGAGTGCATGTGTGCACAAGCCATTTCTCACTGCTGCCACACATTACATCACTCACACTCAAATATGTATTTGCATCTGAATGACAGTGCGCTCCAATTGAATGTGTAAAAATAAATACATGCAATTGACAACAATTCAGCTTCCAGTGGCCCTTGATGTAATGGGTGGAGCTCAGATATTGCAATTCTTTAAACAATTAGGCTATACATTTTTCTGGATACACAGCACAAAACACATTTGTTCATTGCAAATTTGAGATTTTGTTCTCGGATTTAAACAACAAAAGATACGAAAGTGTTCTCCCCTTATGTTTCGAAAAGCCTATTTAGCTGAAAGGCCTATTTATTTTGCTAACCTAATTCTCCATGATTACAAAAGTTAGGTGTATTTTATTCATCATAGACATTGCTGTTGTTGTTTCTCCCTTCCCGGCAATGAGTCGTGTCAGTGATATTTTTTATGTTTTTTATCAGCTGTTTGAACTCTCTTTCTGACATCACAGAAAGATGTCCAGTGCTGATGTTATGTAATGATACATTTCTTCAAATCTCATCTACATGTTGAGCGCAAGTACATTTCATTTACGAGTTAATTATTCCTTTAAAAGGAGTTATTTAAAAGACACATTTAGGCTGAATCAGTGTTCATGTAATACAATGCAGATAATTACAATAATAATAGAAATCACCAAACTTAAAACTTCTCAAATATTAAATAAGTAGTTAAAAGGGAAGTGTTTCAGAAATTGGACATGCTGTAAATAGAAAGCCTGCTGTTCTAGTGATACGCCACAAGGTGGCAGTCATAGCAGAAACAGACCAACAAAGCATCACACTAAACCAGCACAAAATACATCAAAGATATGACGTACATAAATACAGCCATAAAAACATTCAAGATCTTTAGAAACAAAATTTAAAAAGGGCAGTTTGCATTCATGATATCAATTTAATATTTAATGTTGCACAATTGGTTAAATTGTTGTCTAAAATCCGTTTATAATAAACAGATGCATGCATATTTCTATTGAAGACTCTCTGAATAAGAAAGCTATTAAGACTTCAAAATTTGAGCTTTAGAAAGTCTTTATTTGATATCTTGAATGCACCATTATTTTATATATTTAGAATTTATTTCCCCAGAAACTTTTGTTTATCTGATATTAATACAGTTTGTTTTTCTTCGTTTCTTGTTTTGTATGCATTATGTATACTATTTGCATTTGTATATAATGTATATTTTGTGTTGTTTGAAAAAAAAAAACAATGTGCATCTTCACTGCAAACCCACCAATATTGTAAAATACCATGAAGGAATGAAGGAATGGAGAAAATGACAGAATGAAAAAGAAAAGGTAGCAAAAATTTATCAAACAGAGATAACTTCGTCTATTTATTTTTAGATTCTAAATCTACCATGGCTAGCCAAAGTAAAGATTTTTTTTTAAATAGTATTGATGACGAAGTATGCTTCGTGTAGGCTACATAAATCAAACCAATTTTTTTAATGAAATTGAGAGTGAAAATGACATTATGAGCTCTTCTCTATAAGCACTGTAATCTATCTATCAGCAGTCCAGCTGTGGAAGACTCACTGTGATTTCTTAAAGTGAGAAACACTCCATTTCTCTCCTCTGCACGCGATGCGATGCGACGCAACGCGTCACAACAGAACGCAACGAAACATTATAAATCACCGAAGTTGTCTGTGTGAAATGCGCATATGCATTTCGCTCAAGTCAACCCTTCAAACTTTATTGATTATAAAGGGCGCGTTGCGTTTTGATGCGTCGCGAGCGTGCAGTTATCAAACTTTCAATAGTGTCTTTGTTTACCTGCAGATTTCACGCACACGTCCAGCTCGCAAACCTCCGACTCTCACGCGGCGCTTCCGTTAACATCCCGACAGAGACGCCAGCTCAAACGCACCGTGAAAGGTCAGACCTCGCCGGTTAAAGCAAGAAAAGAAAGCACTGTTTAAAGTTCGGCACATACTAGTGTCTGCCCATCTCTCTCACGCATTTCCCACAAACCCTTGCTGCTCTCAGCCAGACCTCAGCGCACAGAGGAGGGAGAAGAAGAGCGGGAACATCCTCTTTTTTTAAAACTATTCTTCTCAAAACAACCGAAAGAGCAGATGGACTTCCACGGAATTCAATGGCGTGCAGCCACACTAGAGCTACTAGAAATGTAGTATGCAAAGTGTGTGGTATGCATGAAACACTGAGCAGTAGATGGGCAGTGATACATAGCCTACTAACAAGGTTTTTTTATTGTTTCAGATATGTTGTAGATTAAAACATTATTTTTCACTTTTTCTTCTTTACTTTGGTTAGCAAAAACCTTACAGAGCTATTTAAAGCCAATTTAATCATTGTTTGGCATGAAAGAAGTGACTTCATTCTGGAATGTGTGAACCTCAAGCAGAATATAGTGAAACTATAATGGAATATTATGAACTGAAAAAGTGACCAAAAAAAAGTGTCTCCAAAAGAGACACAGAGAGGCGATGCATGAAGTGCACTGTGCTGAAACACACTTCATAATGGGAAACAGTGGTGTTTCTCTCATCGCCAGAGTCGGACTCTAAACGCAGCAGCACTTCTACAGACACTGACCACACCATGCTGGGTTTTTCTGGGGCCCTGAAGGGAGTGTCTGGCCAGCTGTGCTGCACAGACCTTCATTCTGGCCTCAGGCAGCTTGTGTAAAACTTCAACTGGTAAGAGTCAGGGCCAAAATCATTGAGCCCAAGCTAAAAAAAATACAAGCTTAACAATACAGTAAACAAGATGCTTAAAACTTTACAACATGTAAAAATGACAGTTGAATAAAAAGAGCTGAGAAGCTAATTGCAAGAATGATAAAGTGATTACAGGGTTGCAGTGCACTTACCGTTGAAGCTTAATATGCCAACTGTAAACATAACTGTTAAGTAAGGGATAATCAACGGTTTGGCACACATTAAAGGATTTTAGATGCAGAGGCAAAGAACCACGCGACGTGAAGTGCTCTTATTTCATGGTCATTTGTCAGGTTATAGACAAGTTAAAAAAGTTCAAATTTGCTGTGCAATATTTGACCAAATGGGTAAAAATGACAGACAACAAGTTCATGTGCGAACTGGGACCTCTCTCTCTCTCTCTCTCTCTACATGTGTGTGTGTTTGTGCACATCATGTTTGTGTGCATCAATTAAAGCAGCACATTAATATGGAATGGTGATTAAACTTGAAATTACCTGTATTATTAGACTTGAAATAATCAGTGCATCAAACAGTTTTATTGCATATCAGCCAGCCAATCAGAATGCAGTATTCAGACAGACCATGATATAAAACTATAAAAGCAACACAGTAGTGCCTTTACTACGGCTGTGCATAATTGATATAAAAAAGATTTTTAAATAAATATTGACAAGATGATTCTGCTTGAGCAAATGAAAATTCTAACTTAACAAGAGTATGACAACCAGAAAATGAATATTTTTGTAATCATTGAGATTAGGGGTGAATGCTTAGGCACATTTTGCACCATTTTGTTTGAATTTAGGAAATAAAAGAAAATGAATTGAACTGCCCATCCTATTAGTTTACCTGGAACCAGTGTTGGATGGACCGCTTGGATGTAATGTCATTCTTAGCTCCGACGCCTAACCTCCGATGTAAATGGAATCCAGCATTAGTTCTATTCCATTGCTCCAAATGTGGACATTACATTTAAAAATGAAATGCTAGCTTGCAGTTTGTGTTGGAGAGGCAGGCTTTAAGTCACTTCTTTATTAATTACAAGAACTATATACAAAGATCAATCTTTCACAAAATAGACATCAGAATCAAGAAATTCAGAAAATCTAACTTTATGTTTCAGAATATATCTATTTTCTAAACCGAGCTCCAGAAATATCACAGCAGGATCTGTACCATGGGAATATGAAATGATTTCCTCTCCCATGATACTAAAGCAGGAAGTAATTCTTCCAAAGCAGACAACTGAAACAATATGCCACAGATTTAATTAAATTATACAGAAGGCTCCAACACAACTACTCATAAAAGAGAGACAAACCCAACCTAGCCCAGAAAACAGACCAAATACTGGAGATCACCTGCACAAACAGGGAAATGAGACACCAGTGAAGACATTCACCACACCACCATCCTGAGCCAACAACAGTAGAGAGGCACTGACCTGAGACTAAATCCAAAAATATCAAGCATAAATGGATGTACGCTTCATTATCAGAGTTACAGAACATCTTCTGTAATAGCTACAGACCAGAAGACTCTAGATAAAGGTCTGAAAGCGCCTCCCTCCATCTGTACTACAGAATGGTGGAGGGGCCAAATTTAGTTTTTCATACCCTCTAACTGAAAGTATGAAGTGAAAGCATGCATTTGTCACCCTCCCACCCTTTCCAAACATTCTCCAGCTTCCCTATCCCTGCTCCCACATTTCAACAGCACTTAGATTGACCTCAGATTGTCTCTGGGCGTCTACGGAGTGCCGGAATAACAGCAGAAAATGTCACGCTAACTGATACAGCCTGTTCTTCCAGCAGATTACCGCAAGAACGCTTCCTAGTGTTTCTGTGGCAGAGGTCCCCGTAAAAGCACAGAGTCTGTATGGATTTGTGTGTGTGTTGACCTCCAGAAGGATTTCTGCAGATATCTGAAGCTGTACAGTCATTTGTGCTGCTTTATCGTGAGACAAGGTGGCGGCTGTAAAGCGCTCAGCCTTGAGCAGAAGGGCAGGTCGATGAAATATGAGGCTGATGAGCAACGACTCAAACTCGCTAGAGTCAGCCAACACACACACAGAATCTCTCTCCTCCAGTCAGATCTCAGCCGGGTCAGTAGATTAGCGGTGTGTGCTGATCAATTCAGTGCAGATCAGCCGTCAGCCTGATGAATACCAAAAGCTCTCCCAGTACAAACAAGTATGGCGTTTTCAGGTTTTCAGATCTCACTCTTTGTATGTGTTAAGACTGCAATCAACTAGACTAGGGATGCACAATAATATCAGAGCATTATCAGAACTGGCCGATAAGTGTTGAAAATGTAAGCATCTTTTCATTTTTATTTCCAGATAATTATTTACATTTGCGGATAAATTATGCCAATATAATTTGAGAAAGACAAATAACTACATATGTGATAGTGAAAATATATATTGTTCATTCTGTATCATCATTCAAATGATGATTTGTTTCACTGTTTTAAATCACTGCATTGATTTGAGAATGCACGTGTGAAAAAGTCAACAGTTTCTGTGCATGAGGCAGTGGCTACCCCCTACGGATCCCCTAAAGCCTGTCCTGTAAGGTTTTTCATTTATTTAGGGAGCAAAATCAAATGATTTGCGAAACATGCTTTGAAATCCAGTTTTGAATCAAATAATTCATCAAATCTTCAAATCATTTTGCAACTTAACTAACTCTAAATTTCAAAAAGCTCTGTTGATACTGTTCTTTCCTCTCTCTCTATATATAATTTATTTGTTATTTAAATCACAGGCGAATAACTTTCAGCATGTTTATTAAATTGTGATCGCGTTAAACGCATTTTGCACTATATTAAAAATATTTCATGACGTGACACCCATTTAATTATTAACAGATTGCACTAACATTAGTTTAAGCCAGTGGTTTTCAACCACTTTTGCAGGGGGGCAGCCAATTATTATTAATAGAAATTGTAATATTGTAATAAAAAATGTCTAGTTTGCTGATCTGTTATGTATATTTTCTGTTTATTCAATACATTACCAGTTTATTCAATAAAGACCATTGACAGCTTTGCTTCCGAGTACTTAGTTAACCCAACACAAAAAGCGGAATCCTTCAAATTCTTTTGCAGTGGGCCGCGGAAACATATGTGTTTGGCTGTGTGGGCCGTGAGATAAAAAAGGTTGGGAACCACTGGTTTAGGCTATAATTTTACCCTGGAGATAACCATGTTGTTCTGAGTGTTTTTTAGGGCACTGATATTCAGTTGCTATGTATCTGGGTGGTTGCTAGGTTGTTGATTACCAAGGTGTTCTAAGTGGTTTTCAGGTGTTTTTGCTTGAGTTCTCAGTGGTTGTTAGCATGTAGTGGGCAGCTGCTAGAGTGTTGTAAGGCAGGTAATGGTTACTAGGGCACAATGTGGTTCCTAAAGTGTTCCGAGCAGTTTTTAGCACTTTCCATTCTGTTGCCATAGTGTTCCAGGTGGTTTCTAATTGTATGTCTGAAACCCAAAGGACGTCTATAGAACTTTTTTTTTCTTTAATTCTGCAGTTGAACATTGTAAAATGCTTAGCAAAGTCTTAGTGAACCTCCTCTCAAAAATATTACATGGTTTAAGCAATTCTGTCTATAGCTCAATGACTACAGTAAGTTTACAGGCGCACAAATAATTCGATTATATCCAATAATCAGAGCAAGCTTTTCACTCTCGTTTACATGCTATTTCTAATTGTCTAATTTCTAAAGTTTCTAATCTGCATATTATTACAGGTTATATTTAAAATACTTGTTTTCTGTGAGTTCGTGTCGCAAAGATAACGTAAATTTGACCTGAGCTTGAGTGCTGTCAGATCCTGTAATGGAAAAAAAGTGACATGCCTCTGCAGTGATGGCAAAAAAATGAAACAGGATTCCTTTACACAGAAATATTATGTCTATACATTTTCCACTGATTTATGTGATCTGTTAAGCATTAACTAATTGAACATATGAATGAATAAATAAATGGCGGAGCTGGAGAAGCAGTGTTTTGTTTACTACACGCATCTGCAGCTCACTAAGGACATAAATACATGAACAACATCTCCAGAACTGCCCTGCACTTCATGAGCTTACTGTTTCATTAAAACTAGCGTCACACAGAACTGTAAAACTATTTGTGGCAACCCGCCAAAGGCTAGGCTACTACTAAAATTAGTAAAATAATACAAAATAATTATTAAAATAATACAAAAAACATATTTTTTAAAGTAATGATCGAACAACATTTCTTCCATGTTTTAATTTTAATACTAAATATAAAGTTTGATTTTCAATCATTTAAAGATGTTTTATGCCTTCATTTGATAGCTATAGTTATGTATTAACAACACAGTATTTCTAAGAAAAAAGAAAACATCATGTGTGCACACGATCACTATAATACCACCTCCATCTCCTTTTTTTGTTGTTTTTTTGTAAAATTCAGTACTATTTTACATGGAGTGTTATGTTTTGATTTATACTTGTTTATCCAGTATCCAAACTATCAGTTAATTAATTGGTTATCATATATAAATTGGTAGACCTCTAATGTTTAACATATTTTTCATAAAGGAGACTCAGGAAAGCAACAGGGAAAATGTGTGAGAAAAGAAATGAAGGATAGTTAAAAACAGCGTTTCTGTGTGCGGGACAGACGCCTGGCACCGAGCCGCTGGTGCTGACTCACACCTCCAGCACTGGCACAAACCCAGAGCGCTGCTGAGAGCCACTTCCTCTAGATCAGCCCATGACGCCGGTCACATGACATCAGCACCTGCCACACACACTGTTTACCTCCACGTGTGTCACCATGTGGAAGTAAAGGGTGACACCTCACAGAGCTCTGCTTTAATCAGCACTACTAAGAACAACACTTATGCTCAAAGCACAAGTGCTGATAAATATAAGTAGTATGATGATTCAGAAAAACAATTAATTTCCTCCCAAACAACCCCATTTCACCAACGCACCATTACTTACGCAGAGGAAATACTAACTGACATTAACGGCATTGTGTATACATTTAGAGCTCTCAGCGAAATACTGCAATCTATAAAATCCTGACAGGAGGCTAGACACAGAGTCTGTCGCAGACAACAGCGCTGCCTGCAATAATGACATCATTAGAAAAATAGAAAGGGAAAGTTCATGCTTTGAGACATGCTTTGAATAATCTGATAATGCCTTACCTGAAAAATCTCAAAGGATATTAGGATGTATTTTAGAACTAACTCAAAGTTGCATTCACATTTTCTATTGTTCGACAACTATTCTCACAAGCGGAAACAATATTTCAGTAGGACAACTTAAGGGAAATGCAGAATTTATGAGGGGCAATCAACAGCCCAGAAATCTGTAATCATGGCCAGTCCTATTAAAATGACTGGATATTTTCTGCCAAAAATGCCGTAAATGTGACAATGTTTCCAAACAAAACTAACATGAGCACATGTCCACACCTTTACCTAATATGAGCAGTTTCCTAATTCTTTTTAATTGCCTGTATTATATGTAACCCTGGCCCACAAAACAAGTCATAATATTAAGATTTATACATTATCTGAAAGCAGAATAAATAAGCTTTCTATTGGTGTATGGTTTGCTAGGATACTCAAACTAGAGTATGAGGATGCGAAACAATCTAAATATTGAGAAAATCACATTTAAAGCAGTCGAATGAATTACTAATCAAAAATTCACTTATTTACATAGGAAATTTATCTTCACTGAACATGATCTTCACTGAATATCTTAATGAAAGAAAGAAATTGATCATTTTGACCCATACAATGTATTGTTGGCGATTGCTACAAATATACCCGTGCTACCTATGACTGCTTTTTTGCTTCAGGATCACATATAAAGCATGCATATATCTTATATGTAGCCTGCATTTGCACTAATTGTCAGAGCCTGTAACTGAGAAAAAGTGACATGCCTCTGCAGTGGTGGCAGAAAAATGAAACAAGATTCCTTTACACAGAATTATTATTATTTCTATTCATTTTCCACTGATTTATGTGATCTGTTAAGCATTAACTAATTGTGCGATCATCTCTGTATGTATGAATGAATGGCGGAGGTGAAGCAGCAGGGTTTTGTTACAAATATACCCATGATACCTATGGCTGCTTTTTTCCATGCATATATCATATATAGCCTGCATTTGCATTCAAAACAGAATCATTCTTTAGTTTTTACACAACAATAAATTAACAGCGTGCACATGTAGTTGTTTAAATGATCTTGACTCAGCAGTAGATGAGTAATGATATTACAATGCAGGCGACTTCATTTTCATTCTAATGTTCACCGTTATCATCCTTTATGATGTGCTTGAGGATCAGCCCACTGAAGAGGGAGGGGAGAATCACACAAAGACAGGAAAGCTTCAACCTTTCAGTTGTAGAGGACATTCACACCGCGGACAGACGTGAGAGCTGCAGCGGAGACATCAGACACACACACATACACACCAGAAGCAGCTGCCTCTGAGAAGCGTGTCATGCAAGCCGAAGGTCAAGACTTACTGGATGGGCGCTTGCTCGGCGTCGGACAGGCCCGGCTGGGAAAAGCAGCCGGACACAACGGAGCCCATGAGAGTCGGTCGGTCGACGGCGCGTGATGTGTCCTACCTCCAGCCAGATGCTCGGCTCTGACCTGCATGCTAGGACACGGCGCTCTGTTTGTGCTTATTCATTACTGTAGCGAGTCTCATCACCACAGCTCCGGCGTCTCACTCCATCTGCGGGCCGGCCGGATGGAGGGGGGCTGGGCCGAACACGCGAGTGTATGAATGGAGCGATGTGCTTTATTTACATCCATCATGCTCTGGGGCACGAGGCTGCAGCCTGCGGTTTGATGCTGCGCCGGAGCTATAAATAACAACAGGGCTGACGGGTCTGATGATGAGGAAATGTAGCGTGATATCTGACGAGGGTGCGGGTGAGGATGCATGTTTACTGATCGCTCCATACTATGCTGTGGTTCTCGAGGTGCATGTTAGACTCAATGTGCTTTCCAAATTATGTGACCTTGCAACACAAAACCAGTCATAAGTAGTATGGGTATATGTGTAGCAATAACCAAAAACACACTGCATGGTTCAAAATGGGGTTTTTTTGGCCAAAAATCATTAGGATATAAAAACAAAGATCATGTTCCATAAAGATATTTTGCAAATTTCCTACCATAAATATATCAAAACTTAAATTTTGATAAGTAATATCTATTGCTCAGGACTTTTCTAAATTTTTGTGACAGAAGGTGATTTTTTTACACCTTCTTAATTCCAGATTTTCAAATAACTGTATCCGGGACAAATACTGCCCAATCCTAACAAACCATACATCAATGGAAAACTTTATTTCAATATTATTTTCAATATTATTAAATTATAATCAATAATCAATCAATTATTATTCATATATTAACCTATTTACATCTTTCAGATTATGTATAAATCTCAATTTTGAAAAAAATACCCTTTATGACTGGTTTTGGTTGTCCAGCGTCACATATTACATCCCCTGGTTCCTCAAATTACACACTAGAGAGGTAAAATGCAGTCAGCAGGTTTAATAAAGTGCTTTATAAGCATTCACTCATCCATAAAACACAAAGAGCTCCTTCAATTCGATGCAGTTTAAACTCAGCTGATCTGTGTCTCATTAGTCTTGTGACTGTTTATGCTTCTTTTCTTCACAAAGATCAGATGTGTTGCTCAAAAAATTCACTCTAAACCCAAAAACTGAATCTACATCTCAAAGAACTAGTACAGCATGACGTCACTCTCTTTTGGTAACTATTTTCTAGAGAATGACATAACGGGTTTGTGTCTTGACTCGATTCGCTTGACTAATTGTGACACCAGTTTTTCTTCATACAGCTTCAAACTAGGTGCCTACCTACAATTTATTTTGTGATATAATTACAGGCTGACTGAACATTATGCTTCCTTTTTTTATTATTATTATATTGATGAATCAAAAAATATACTACATTTGAAAGTATGTGAAAACTGAATTCAATATATCACAGTTTCCAAAAAAATATTAAGCAGAACAGCTGTTTTCAACATTGATAATTATAAGAAATGGTTCCTGACCCCCAACTCAGCATATTATAATGATTTCTGAAGAATGATGTTACATTTAAGAGTCACTTTTTTACTTTATTACAAGAGATTTCTTTTAAAAGACATTTTAAAATCTTTTTGACCCCAACATTTTACAGAACATAACTACCCTATATTTTATGAAAGCAGTTCCTCCCATGAGTCCTTCATATAAGCTTACTTCCACCAAAACAATAATAGAAAGGGTAATTGTGATTTCTTGTGTGAGGTTTGTTTTACTTTGATTACTTCTCACAATCCAGACCTTTTTTCTCAGAAATCCAAATTCTTGAGAAAAAAGTTGTGAATTGTGAAATAAAAAGTTTCCATTTCCTGTGGTAGAAATACGATTTCATCATCCCTGCATTTAAAACCCTTATCTCAAAAAAAAAAAAAAAAAAACAGCTCTTATAATAAATGCATCTATTGTTGCTAATTTGCTGAACAGGTCAAATCTACAGTGATCTACATTTAAGATCTCAAATCATGATGATTTGTGAGTTTACTGCCATGTTTAAATGAGTTTGTCATGTCACATTTTTGCAGTGTTTGCATATGCCCACAGAGGAAGAACAATCCAGAATAAAAGGAAAAATGTACTGAAACTGAACAATAAAATCATTATGAAAGTATGAACATCACCAAAATTACAAAGAGTTTCGTTGTGCTGCATTAACTAGATCTACTGCTTTCTGTTCCAGTTAATATGACAAACTATTATTACAGTTGATTTAAAAAGTTATTTAAGGAAGATTGCAAATAATGGCTTTCAAAATAATCACTAGAACAAATAATAAAGTAAGGATTAAGAAACTCATCTGTTGATTTAAATTCAATCTAATGAAAGCCAAAAGTCAAATAAAGTAATTTGTAACTGATATATAAGCAAACATTTAGCTCTGAGTTTGAAACTGGGATTGAATGAGCCCTGCTGGACGCTAATGTAAAATGAACACAAGCCCCATTCTGTATTAATGCACCAAGCTGAGATGCTGTTTTACAATCATGAACAGCCTGTATTCCAGCAACAATGATTCAGGTCCACAGTGAATGTGAAATCTGAACATAACTCGACAAACTCAGATTTTCAGGACAGGTCTCACGCCTTAAAGGTGTAAGGCTTCTAAAGGCTAACAAAAGTGTTAAAATGCAAAATCACTTACTTTATCATTGCATCTCGTGAGCCACTGCCTCATGCACACTTCAAATTTTTATGCAACTTTTGCATAGAAAGTTGATTTTTATTTTAAATTCAACAATTTTTTGACAGCCCTATAGCACTCGTCACTGGACATTTACAAATCTTATTGACTTTAAACGTTCTTCCTTACTTTAACTCCTTAAAGGGACAGTTCACCCAGAAAATAATTCTGTCCCTGCACTCGTTCCAAACCTATACTTTCATTCACCTGTACAAAATTTTAACTTAACATCCATCTTACTGACTATTAATAAGCAGCAAATAAGGAGTTTACTGAGGCAAAAGTCGTTGTTAGTAACGGAACCTTAAAATAAATTGTGACTTAAGTATAACCCTGGTCTGAAAAAGTGCATGCAACGGAAAAGGCCTTTCAGCAGGGGGCGCCAAACAATCAACTTAAGCCTCCATGCTTTATCCTGTACAAAAGCTCTTCAGCATAACAACATAAAGAAACAGTGCTCGGTCCAAGGAAAGCTACACATTTACAACTCAACAACAATATTCACAACCCTGACAAAGCACGTTGTCAGCCATTTTTTCCATCATAAATCAAACCGAGTGGTCTTACCTTAAACAGTCTTGCAGCCAATCTCTGGGGTCTTTGTCGTTTAAACCATTTGCTAGAGCTGCTCCTGCGTCCTCCAAGCCCGCTGAGAGAAATGAAGAGGTCACCTCTAGAGCTGTCCGGCCTCTCTCCTTTGTGGCGGAAACACTCAGCACCTCTGCGTCCGAGCTCAGGAACAGACTTCTGTCCTTGAGTCGCTGTTGGATCATGGGTGTGAGAGGAATGTCGAAGGCAAATGATGCTCCTGGAGCACTGTGAGAGCTGGGTTCAGGTGCAGGGTTGGACAGCTCATCCAGCGAGTCCATGCTACTGTAGAGAGTCCCTCGCAGACGCTCCGACTCCAGAATGCTCTCAAACTGGCAGCTGAAGACATCTGTGACGTCACTCTCACCTGCAGCAGATCTACCTTCAGGACACCTGAAGCAGGCATAACGACAAACACATCTCACTCAACAGAAGAAAACTTTATGTCTTACAGTCTCACTTCTTATTGATTGATTGATTATATTACTAGCATTTATGGCTTGGTTATAGTAATAAAATTTTCCGTAACTATTAAAGGGACCAATTTTCACTATATAAACAAGCTGCGTATTACCATGCCTGGCTATTATTAACATATTGGCTGTTTATTAGTACTTCTAAAACAAAAATTCATGAGAGTCACACACAGGAAGTTGAAAAAAAAAAACAATTCCATTATAAAACCACAAGCCTCGTTCCTCTTAGCAACTCAAAGTGAACCCAACACTTCCTTGCTTGATCATTTCTTATGAAGACCAGGCAGAAAGGATAGAGGAAGTGAAACCGATAATCAGATGCATTAGAGAACTGAATATAAAAAGTAACTAGATGAACAGCACACTTAAACTTTGCATTGCACAAGGTTCAAATGTTTATATCTCTCATTCTAAACAGCTTTTTCTCACCTAATTGAGTTACCTACATAAGGCATCATAGACATAACATGACATAACAGCAAAATTATGCCAATAACACTTTAGATTAGGGAACACATGGAACAGTTTTCTCACAGTAAACTCCAAATTACTGTAAAGTACCGTAAGTAAATTAGTTGTTGTGGTAGGTATCTTTTGAGTAGGTTTAAGGGAATTAAAATATGGTCATGCAGAATAAGACATTAAGATGTGCTTTATAAATAAACAGCCAATATATAGTAACATACATGCTAATAAGCATCCATATAATAGTGAACAGTGTTCCCTAATCTAAGGGTGTTAGTATTACCCTGCCAGTAATAAAATGCAATGCAACAGACAGCCAGAAATAATTATTCATATGAAGGAAAAATGCATATTAAAAATATATTCATACTAAAAAAACATCAAACATGCATGTAGAGTGTTTAAATCCGTCTATTATAAGATTTAAAATGTCTTTTAAACAATGCAGAGCTAGAACATTTCAAAATGTTAAGTTCAAAATCTTTACCAAATGTATAACAACAACTATAATTCTTATTAAACAAATATAAGAGAAACAGTACAATATTTTTAATTTTATGTAGGATTTTTTTTTTTTTGGAACACTTTTTCACTATTAACGACAACTTTTCACTCTAAAAATTCCTAATTTGCTGCTTATTAATAGTTAGTAAGGTAGTTGGTAAGTTTAGGTATTGGGTAGTATTAGGGCTGTAGAATAAGGTCATGTAGAATATTAATATGTGCTTAATTGCTACTGATAAATAGCTAAGCTTCCAAAAATATGCATGCTAATAATTTAACAAGTTAGGAGATCTTAAAATAAAGTGTTACCAAATAATTATATTTATTAGAAATATTTATGAAAACAAAACAATTACTCATTGTTAATAATATTAATTAATTATTAATAATATTGATTATAAAAATATAAGGAATTAATTTACCTGTAAACACTGTAGTTTCCTGTTGAACGAACACCAATTTAATCCCACTGGTAGGTACTATTTTTTATAATGTCTTTAAAAGTATTACATAAAATAGCTTTCTCATGCCAAATAGGTTTCTCTCTACTATCTAACAGGCTTTTGGCAAGTGAGGACTGCGATGCAGAAGTACTGTACCTGTTAGAGCCGTTCTCTGCTGGTTTCTGATCGGGTTTCAGCACACACCCCTGTGGCACTCCTGTGGCTTCTGTATGCTGCACGTCCGGAGTCACTTCCTCTTTCATGCTGCAGCTCTGCATCTCTCCATTCACAAGGCTCTCCGCCCTGCTCTCCACAAACCGCAGCTTCTTCGGCGGCTTGTCCCGCAGTTTGCCCCCCTCCAGAAAGCTGCTAAAGATGCCCGGGATCTCAGCCAGAATTTTATTTGATTCCTCTAGAGACTCATCTGCCAGTTCGGCCGAGGTGTCGTCGTCTGTCCTACTGGGCGAGGGTGACCCGGCCCTCTTGCCCTCGGCCTCCTTTCCAGCATTTTCTTGGGAGGGCACCTCTGAGGGCTGCTCCCCATGTGCTGCAGCTGGAGTCGGGCTGGCTTCAGGTTTATTTTGGCAGGCCGATGCATTCCTGGGGTCTTGACTGGGCCCAGAGCTGAAGCAGCTTAGCTCATTTGCGGCCGCCATAACTGAGCTGGGGTCCTTTATGAGTGCCTCGCACCAAGAGTCAAACAGCAGGGAGTCTCTTGCTAATTCGGACTGGCCGTTCCGAACGTCCAGGCCGTGCTTGGCCATATCCAGCTGAGATGGTGCAGTTTCGTTTTGCCCGTTGCAGGGTATCATAGATGAGGTGGCGGCGGCGGCATCTCCTGACGTTGAGTCCTGTCCGGACGCAGCATGCTGACTCTGAGCGGTCAGGCCGCTTAACAGGTTTGACAGCTCCCTGTCAATCTCCTGGAAGAGGGACGTCTCATCAATGTCATCCTCATCAAAAGCAGAGTCAAGACCTGAGCCACTTTCCTGTTTCTCTTGGGTTGTGGGGGTGGCTGTTGGATAAAAAAAAATTAAATTAGACATCATTAAATGTTAACTCAAAGAAAGTAAAGTGGAGCAAGACTGTCTGCCCCAAATAAAACCAGCAGATGGCAGGATGAACAACGAGAAAATGAGAAACATCCAAAACAAGAAACCTGTTAGTAGTAGTAGACAAAACAAAAAACAAACATTTTAGGAAAATGAAAGGGTCATCAAGTTGGCACATCTGTATGTGCATTTAGGCCACATTATATTTTACAACCTGAACTAAACTTTCCTTGTCATAAAAAGGTAAACTTGATGACACAGTCATGATATGATGTCCTTTTTTGTTTTATTTTTTTGTTTTACATTTTCTGCATATTTCTGCGTTTTAGTTACACTGTGTGATATTGATTTAGCAGAAAAATAGGTTTTCATACATTAATGAGAAGCCTTTCCCAAAGAATTAAAAATGAAAGATGCTAAATAACATAAAAAGTTTTTTTTCCAATAATTTAAGAACAATTTTTTTCATCATCATGATATCAGGACAATGATATAATCAAAAATACATTCAAAAATATAAATGCGTAATTATAAACTTGCTCCTCATAGAAAATGTGTACTTGATGTGTGAATGTAATCATTAATGCAGCAGCTGGTCATTATGAAACTTGAAAAGGGTCTGTAAAATATTAAACATCAAGCAGTAAGCAAATTAGTTATATTTGTTTATAACTGTTCAAAATCATATCACCAGGTGGCAGCATTTAACTATGGTTGAAAATGCACTGTAAAGTAAATTTGAACAAAAACTTCCCACTTGGACTTATTATACAATAGAGTATGTATGATAAAATTTAGACACTTCAGATACACACTGCCTTCATATCAATTGACAGAAATATCAAAGCAAAACAATTGACAAAAAGAAATTTGTTAGGTTTTAAATGATAGAACTAGTATACAAAATGAAGATAAAAAATGGACACTTACGTTAAATAAATCTAAAAATTGTATTAGTAAAAAATATAAAAACAAAAGCAATTTTTCCACATAATGTATATTACTGCTTCTCCTCTAAGCCCCGCATCAAGTGGGTCGATTTGTACAAAGATCATCATCCTAAAAAGTTAGGTGTGTTCTAATTGGCCAGCTATTCAGTGTGTTGTAACTGGCCGCATACCTCAAGCGTGTGACGGAAATATTACGGCCCTTACCATAACGTGAATGTGCTAAACACACTCTAATATTTGGTCTGAATTGTTCTTGAACAGTGTTGTAAATACTACTTAACCACTGATTGTTGTGTAGATGTGTTCTAATTTGGAAGCACAAAAAAATTTGTTTCACTTTCACAATGAAACAACGTCTCCAGAACATAATAGTAAGAATAATAGTTCCGCCTTCTTTTTTTGCATTAACACTTGGACGGTGTTATGAAAATAAACCCACATCGTGATGTAGAGAAGTGGGGACATGTTTAAACAAGCTGTTTTAAGGGGATGTGGACAAGTCATAACTTTTATAAAAAAATATCTCTTTGGTTTGGAAACCTTAGTCTTTGCAACATATATAGATATCATATATATATAGATAGATGTTATTTATGCCCTTACAGCTTGTAACACTCCAAAGACCAAGGAAAACCTGAAACCTTAAATACAATATCTAAGCAAAAGTTTGCTGGTTTATTAAGATGAATTCTGGATAAAATATAATATAAATGTCTAATTTAGATTTAATTATAAAGCAAATTTGACTATACTTACTGTTTCAAAGCAGTGTGATCAAAATTACTGCATTAAACATTCAATAAATGTTATTATGTTAAAGGCACAATACGTACGTTTTCACAAATAAAAGTTGCATGTTCAAAACAATAACAAAGGCAAAGCTTGATGATGCTGTGAAGAGGGGTGGAAACCGATTGGAGATATTGTTTTCAGTGTAAAGACATTTATAAGGTTATATAATTATAAATTATATTTAAATATAATAGAATTTTCATTTCGGCCACAGTGGATTTACTTCAACAGTGCAACGCCATTTTTGTGCATGCTTGTTGGACTTTACAAGCAAAAACCAAGGATAGTGTGGGTATTACGTCATTGACAGGACGAATATGACAATGGACGAATCAAACATGGACGAGTCAATTTTTAAAACTAATTTCTTTGGATTTATAAATCCTTGGGAAATTTTGTAACAATGTAAGTAGACAACTGCAGGAAATATATGCTGGTGGTTTTTGGATTTTTTTATTCCAAAAATGTTACATATAATACCTTTAATTTATTCAGCCCTAATATTTAGTAAAATCTCAATTTTATCACATACCACCAGCACCCTTTTGATCCCTGGGGTCTGTAGAGCCCAGTTTTAAAACCTCTGTCCAGTGCATAGTATAATATGAACTGGGATGTAAGGTCACTGCTGTGCTATGTAGGTTTCTGTTGGTTTGGATGTGTGTCATTTGTTGAAATACAAGGAAATCATGAAGCAATGAACTTTGTGACGCATGCACACTTCTAAAACAAGTTTCATCAGGTTTTCGGCTATTGGTACTGAAGCGTGACACATCAGTTATACGGAAACACTAAGATCTTGGAGGAGTGTTTTGTGTTTATAATGGTGGCTAAAACACACAGTAGCTCAACAGGGTTGTCACTCATCTACTAAAAGTTTAAATCACACTCTAGACACACAGTCTAATCAATTACTATGTCAGTGATATTCACATTCAACAAACAAATGAATTCTTTAAACATTTGAAGTAACAGTCCTATCTGTGAACAACTAGTTGATAATGCAGTGACATCTTTTTCTGGAAAATTGTAGCTTGAGAATGGAGTGCCATTGGGTGGTAGAAAAAAAATCACAGAAACAAAGGTACGTGTCTTTAGTGACTCATCCATTTTGACACGATCTCACTGCACTAAAGTTTCTTCCAACAGACCTGAGGTCTTGGGGAAATCCCATAAATTACCATGGAAACCAATGTGCTCAGATCTTGCTAGAAAAACTGGATTTGAAAAAAAAAAAGACTTGCCTTTTAGAAAAATAAATACATTGATCATTTTAATGAACTACATTTTAAAACAACAAGCCCAAAGATGTTTCTAAAAATGTGGACATGGTAACACTGAAAGACAATATGCTGTTTACCAGCAGCAGCTTTATGAGTCAACGGGTGGTTTACTTGAAATAGTTGGATATAATGCGTCAGCTAAATAACATGCCTTTGGTCAAAAATAGCAGACATCAAACAGGTTCAACTGATGCTTAAATGTTGCTATATTTATCACTACCCCAGTAATCACAACTCTAAGAGTGACTCGTGACAATTGAGATATTTACTCCAAAAATTCAAGGTTGTTGCTTACATCGGTATAATTTATTATAAAAACAATTTTTCTTAAATGCACTTTACCTGCCTTCTGTAGTTGTTCCCGGATTTATACCTAATTTAGTTCATTTAGATTTTGATGTGGGAGGATAACAGGGGATGAACTTTTTCACTGGAGGAAGCATTATTATACACTTGGTCAGAAGCAACATCATAGTAGCAGATAAAGCAGATTAATCGCATTCGATTATGAACGCAATATTGTGTAGCTTGTCAGTGAACTATGGCTTTGTGTAGTAAATGCAGCTCCACCTGAAAGCAGGGCATGGACATTTACGGCTAATCAAAGAACTGGCTTTACTGACAAGATCCACATGATCCTCGCATTTGACTATTTCTTTAATCCACTTTTTCAGTTTATTTAATGACTATGATAAAGAACTACACATGCAAAAACAGGACATTACACATTAAATAGAGTACGGTGTTAATTTGAACCTGCATTCAGCCAAAAATGCAGCATCACACAGAGAAAATGTTACATGCAGTTTCAATTTACAAATATACAGTGGGTACAGAAAGGATTCAGACCCCCTTAAATTTTTCACTCTTTGTTATATTGCAGCCATTTGCTAAATAATTTAAGCTTTTCCTCATTATTGTACACACAGCACCCATTATTGTTGACATTTTTGCAGATTTATTAAAAAAAGAAAAAGTTAAATATTACATGGTCCTAGGTTTTCAGACCCTTTGCTCAGTATTCAGTAGAAGCGCCCTTTTGATCGAATACAGCCATGAGTCTTTTTGGGAAATATGCAACAAGTTTTTCACACCTGGATTTAGGGATCCTCTGGCATTCCTCTTTGCAGATCCTCTTCAGTTCCTTCAGGTAAACAGCCATTTTTAGGTCTCTCCAGAGATGCTCAACTGGGTTTACGTCAGGGCTCTGGTTGGGCCATTCAAGAACAGTCACAGAGTTGTTGTGAAGCTGTGTGCTTAGGATCACTTTGGACTTTGGAGAAGGTTTTGGTCCAGGATATCCCTGTTCTTGGCCGCATTCATCTTTCCCTCGATTGCAACTAGTCGTCCTGTCCCTGCAGCTGAAAAACACCCCCACAACATGATGCTGCCACCACCATGCTTCACTGATGGGACTGTATTGGACAGGTGATGATGAGCAGTGCCTTGTTTTCTCCACACATACCGCTTAGAATTAAGGTCACATCAGACCAGAGAATCTTATTTCTCACCATCTTTGAATCCTTCAGGTGTTTTTAGCAAACTACGTGCAGGCTTTCATCTGTCATGCACTGAAGAGAGGCTTCCGTCAGGCCACTCTGCCATAAAGCCCCGACTGGTGGAGGGCTGAAGTGATGGTTGACTTTCTACAACTTTCTTCCATCTCACAATGATCTTTGGGTTCGTCTTTACCTGTCTCGCCAAGGCTCATGTCCCCCGATAGCTCAGTTTGGCCAGACGGCCAGCACTAGGAAGGGTTCTGGTCATACCAAATGTGTTCCATTTAAGGATTATGGAGGCCACTGTGCTCTTAGGAAGCTTAAGTCCAGCCTTGCCACAATTGTGTCTCTGAGCTCTTCAGGCAGCTCCTTTGACCTCATGATTCTCATTTGCTATGACATGCATTGTGAGCTGTAAGGTCTTATATAGACAGGTGTGTGGCTTTCCCAATCAAGTACAATCAGTATAAACAAACACAGCTGGACTCAAATGAAGGTGTAGAACTATCTCAAGGATGATCAGAAGAAATGGACAGCACCTGGGTTAAATATATGAGTGTCGCAGCACAGGTTAGGACCATTTATTATTTCAGTTTTTCTTTTTTAATAAATCAGCAAAAATGTCAACAATTCTGTGTTTTTCTTTTAATATGGGGTGCTTTGTGTACATTAATAAGTAAAAAAAATTACTTAAATGATTTTAGCAAATGGCAGCAATATAAACATTTAAGGGGGTCTGAATACCCACTGTATATATATGGTCACACTTTCTCACTACTAGCAGGCCATTGTATATATGATTTATACCTAATAGTTTATTTTATCATTGACAGATAGCACATCAAAAGGAAAATTACTTTAAATAAAAGATAGAAACTGATTTGCATTGAACCCTCTAACAAATAAAACACTTCATACTTAGTGGCAAAACCCTTGTCTGCAAGCACAGAGATCAAACATTTCTTTTAATTGATGACCAGGTTTGCGCACATTTTAAAAGGGAATTTGTTCCCCTCTTCTTTGCAGATTATCTCTAAATCACTAATGTTTTGAGGCCGTCTCTGTGCAACTTTGAGCTTCAGCTCCCTCCATAGGTTTTCCATTGGATTAAGGTCGGGAGACTGACTAGGCCACTCCATGACTTTAATGTACTTCTTCTTGAACCACTCCTTTGTTGCCTTCGCTGTATGTTTTGGGTCATTGTCGTGCTGGAGTTTCCTGGCAGAGGGAATGAGGTTGTCGCTCAGGATTTTATGATACATGGCTCCGTCCATTTTCCCGTTGATGCAGTGAAGTTGTCCTGTGCTCTTAGCAGAAAAACACCCCCAAAGCAAATTTTTCCACCTCCATGCTTGATGGTGGGGGTGTTGTTTTGGGGATCATAGGCAACTTTTTTTCAAACATGGCGATTTAATTTAATGCATCTCATCCGACCACAGCACCTTCTCCCAGTCACTCTCTGAATCATTCAGGTGTTCATTGGCAAACTTAAGACAGGCCTGCACATGTGAGCCAGAACTATTATTGTTTGGTAGGGGTTAAAATACTTATTTCAAGTAATGAAATGCAAATCGGTTTCTATCTTTTATTTAAAAATAGAATTTATTTTTACATTTTTTTAATTTTCCTTTTGATGTGCTATCTGTAACTCTCTTAAAATAAACATACCATTAAAATTATACTGTTCTGAGACTATTCATTTCTTTGTCATTGGACAAACATACAAAATCAGTGAGGGGTCATATAATTATTTCCTCCACTGTATATATATATATATATATATATATATATATAATTGCATGTACTGTATGCAAGAAATATGCAAGAACATAAAAGTACCGCTATCTGCTGAACTTGTGTCTTCTGTCTTTCCAAAGAGAAACTCGTACTTGGCTTTGGCAACACTCTGTGCATGTGCAGAGGAACCGCTGACCCGATCAAATGCTTCCCCCTGCAAGAACAAAACAGAGTTAATAATGCACTAATTTGACATAATTTTAATACAAATTCTGTAAATCAGTTTTACAAGACAAAAGGTCCAAAACAAAATACGACAAAACGTGACCCTGGACCACAAAACCAGTCATAAGTAGCATTATTTGTAGAAACATCCAACAATATATTGGTATAATTTTTTCTTTCAGGCCAAAAATAATTCTTGTATAGCAATAATGATGTTAGAATATTAAGTAAAAATGTTGAGACCATAAAGTGATCCTACCATATATATATTAAATCTTAATTTTTTTTAATTGCTAACAACTAAAGCGATTTTCTCCATTCTTCGATTTTTTTGGACCACCAGATTCCAGATTTTCAAATAGTTGTATTTCAGCCAAATATTGTCTTATCCAAACAACATGCATAAATGGAAAGCTTGTTTATTCAGCTCTTAGACAATGTATAAATCTCAGTTTCAAAAAAAGTGATCCTTATGATGCCACACCACGGACCTGCCAGTGTTTTTGACCACGTCTCTGTCTTATAAAGCTTGCTAATGGATCTGCACATCTCGATCTTGTCACCTTGTTACATACTGGTTTTGTGGTCCAATTTTGTGTCACCAATAGCTTTGTGAGAGAACAGACCCAAAATCTTTTCCTCTCCTCCAAAGCTCTGACATACTCAAATATTAAAAAATATATATTACAGCAGGTTTCACAACACACGTTTCAAAACACAAATCAAAACCTTTATTTCAGTGTCTTTCTCACACAGGCATCATATGACTTCAGAAGATTTGAAAAACACAAGATTAACTTTGACTATATGGAAAAGAGCAGCTTGAATATTTTGCTAAACATCTACTTTTTAGTTTTTCACTGAAGAAAGTTACCTATACATGTATGGAGACATTTTGACCATGAGTAAATTACAATTTTAATTTCAGGGTAAACTGTTCCTTTAAATCCAGAGATGAATGTCAGGCTGTCTGTGTGAATCTAGCATTCATGCCCATCACGCTGAAGTTCCTGCAGGAGGCCCGGTCTCTATGACTTGCTCCAGGCAGCTCAGGAATGTTTCTGTTTCCAGAAACGGGCTCATTTTTTTTTAATACTAGTGTCTTTTGTAGCTGACAAGTAATTGACCACATTCTAGCCACATGACGAGCATGTGGAATTACTGGAACTGAACTGAATGAAATGGCGTCCGCTTTCAGTTTTACAACAGAAGTCGGCCTTAGTGAATATCTGACCTCTGTGTTTAGGTTTGCCTCTTTTTCCTTGTTTCTTACGATCAGAGTTCAACAACAGAGGCTGTGGAAAGGACAGAGACCTCTGAATAAAACATCTTTATCAGACACCATCTATAAAACAAGCTCAAAGTCTATCAGCTTCAGCCCTGAGCATGTTTAAATCAGATCTCAAGGAGGGAAATCATTACTGACATGCTCCTAACATGTTCCCTGAGTCAAGGCATCAGGAAATCCAGTTATTGACTAGTACAAGATCCCAGCTGATCTGTTTAAAGGATAACCTTTAAATTATGTGATGTAAAATGTATATTGTATGATGCCCCATTTCCAGTCAGTTGTGATCGAAGATACAGAAATGTTAAATGATCTCTGCCTTTCAGGATGCACGGTTACTACAAAATGCTATAACACAAATATAAAACAGGAAATAATATCATAGAATAGACCCCATAGAGCAGTCAAAGAAAAACTGACCTTTTCATATTGAGACTAGGTTGATAAGGTTGTGAAATGTCATATGGTGCAACTCCACAAAAACTGAAATAAAATTGTTTAATAATTTCAGTATAATTTTTAAATACTATATACCTTTTAAACATATTTTAACATTTAAAGAATGTATTCTTATATGAAACCTGCATGTATCTATCAATATTCCTGTTTTATCCACAACACAAATTATTAACGAAATGACTATATGATATGATTAATCTGTCAGAGCAGTTATTGTGAATTAATGCCTGACTCCATTTCAGTGTTTCCAATTAGCAATTTTGTGATTAGCTTTAGGTACTTCCCCACAGCTATTGAGACTTTTTTCAAAAGTTTAGGGACAAATATTGCAATGTTTTGGACCAACCTTATCTATGTTTACATCTGGCCACTGATGTATATTTATCTTTATATATATTGCCGTTATGATGTCACCTAATGACATTTAGTTGCCAGTTTTATTTAGCAGTTGGCAACACTGCTCACTTGACTTGTGAACAGAGTTACTATTTTCAGTCACTTCAGATGAAGCAAGAACTGCTTTCCATAACAAGGTTCATGGTATCAGTAACACTGACTGATTGTTCATATGACAACATAAAGGAAATGGCACAGGTATCACACACTGAGCACTTCATGCATACAAAGGTTCACAAAGGTCTTTGCACTTCTTTAAAAAACGAACAATGTGACATTGATGAGTTTAACAGGTCTAAAATGAAGGATTAGCAATGATAAGGTTTATAACAAAACGTCTCTATATGTAGCCTAAGCTTTGCTCATGGTGTCAAAAACTGTGTTTTTTTAGGAAACTATGAATTCAATGTGACTGGCAGGCAATAGCATGGAAGAATTTTGACCAGTCCCTGAAATCATAGCTGGCACTACTTCTGGATGCTAAATGGTGATGGCACGACATACTTTCATAGCGAACAATGTGTTGAATTTTAGGATGCTTGTGCCATCCATCTGACACATCTAAATGTGCATTCGCATTCCTGGAACAGACCTACTCACGGATATAAATAAAAACAATTAATTTAATAAATTAAAGACTTGAGGAACACTGAAGTTACAGAACTTGAATGGTCATCAAAAACGATCTGGTCACTTTATGATAAGAAGCTCACAAAATGGAGTTGAACTGGGAACAACCATGAAGATGAACTAATTCTGACAATCCAGATTTTTCACTACAGTGAGCAGTCTGAGGTTTTCCCTCGGGGTAAAACATGGTATTTAAGGCACACAGACAGCATGTTAGCCTGTGATCTTTCATGGTTTTCTAACATTATAATTATTCTCAGAAAACAGAGGAATAACACCCCATTCCTAAGCATGCTTAAGAGCTACACCAGAACCCGGTTCATGTTTCTACTTCACTGAAAATAGTTCAGCATTCTACAAGAATTTATCTTCATAATACTATTAAAACAATTGTTGTGATCACTAAAAACTTCAGCCTTCAAACCCTATAAATAATGGTGACTTGATCCAACTTTATTTTAAGGTCTAATTCTTGCTATTATCAAACCATTAACTACAGGCCTTTTTCTCAATAAACTCATAATCAGCTACTTCTCAATGGTTTAGTGTTTCAAATTAATATGAGCTCATGAAAACATGTATACGAATTACAAAGATGTTGGAATATAGCACGTCACACTCCTTCCAAATAAAAAAAGCTGCTGGTGAATTTCTTGTAGAACTACCCACAGTCTTATTATTAGTAAAAAAAAGTCCCCTCAATAAATGAGTAGAACTGGTGTTTGTCCGTAACCATGGTGGCCATGCAGAAGTCACATGGCTGTATGATCACACTACTTACTTTATCTCTGTAAACCCTCTACGTTCAGATACTTGGCCTTGTCATTCGGATGATTTTTAGTGAATGTATATAATTCTCAGCAAACACAAAGCGTGTTTTTCAATTACTGTACATTACTTTCCATGTGAGGTTAGTGACAAGATCTTTATTATTGTTCAAACTCTAACTATATACAGCATCATGACATAAAATTAAAATCTCAATTAACTGAACATTTTACTTTGATTAGGATTATTAAAGACTTCTTTTATTATTATTATTATTATTATTATTTGTTGTTGTTCATTGACGAGATGAATTTTTATTTATGTTATTAACTACTTATGGTTATTTATTACAACTGAAATCAAAAAGCACACACTGCTTGAAATAAAATTATCTTATTAAAATTTTAATGTAAAAAGCTAGTTTTCTATAAAAGTAGAAAATAAATAACTAAATAAAAACACTCATCTAGTGCCAAAATACCCATGAAAAGTCTTAGAAAACCGAAAGAATAATTCTAATTGTAATTCTAAATTTCGGTTTTGATTACTGTTCGATTAATCATATAGCCCTCCTCAAACATTTATTGCTCTGCACACACAAATATACAGGGACAGACAAATCGAGCTGCACACAGATGGTGTGCTCTACGATGCAACAGTGAAGTAGACATCAGAACATTCTAGAACAGTGTCATCTCTTTGCTCCTTCAATTTCTTCAAAATGTAAAAAACTGTTTTGTTTTTCATGCCACTCAAATGTAATGGTGACTATTAATTTATTGTCTTGATTTGCTGATGTTTAAAAACAGAACACAGTGAATTTAGGAATACAGATCTCAGTTTGTTTTCGAAGTGAAGCTACATAAAAATATGACATGTGGCTGCTGCTGTTAATGTCAATTCATCCAAATGACTGAATTTTAATTGCACTGTCAAGGGAAATAATCAAGCACTACGCATTTTGCCATAATAGTTATTGAACTCGTCAATCACAACTGTGCCCTGAGCAAGACATTAAACTACAGTTTACTCCATGGGGTCTGTGCTCTTATTAGGATACTGTCAGTTGCTTGTGGATGAGAAAACATCTGCTAAAATGACCAATTTCTCAATGCAGGGAAAATCTGTGGCATGTAACCAGAGACCAAGATGCAAGACCGTAAAAACACTCAATTCATGTGAAACTGCAAAGCTTGCCCAAATGTATCAAAACTACAGCCCCACACGCTCAACTTGTGCTTTGGCTCCTTTGGTTATGAGATATTTAGTCTAGTTTGATAAATCGACCAATACAGAGTATATTTATTTTTGGCATATACTTATATATAACGGCATATAACCGTCTGCAGATTCCTTTTGAGCAAATACGGTGCTCAGCAATACAGATTTTTTTGTAACACTTTACAGTAAGATCCCATTATTCAATGAAAGTTAATGCATTAACTAATAAGAACTAATAGGAACATTACAGCATATGTTATTTTTTGTTAACATTAGTTAAAAAAACAACTATTTTGAAACTATTATTTAAATTTTTTTTTGTTGTCAGTTTATTTTCACTAATGTAGTTAGTTTTTATGTTAACAAAAGGAGCGTTACTGAATTTTTACAGGACCTAGACATTTAATAATGCTAATAAAAATTTAATTAAATTAGATAATTCAATATTTTATTGAAATTTAATAACATTTAATGAATGATTTGGGCCTATTTATTTATTTCTGTACAATGTAGCAATTCGAAGACTTCTGAATTCATAAACACTTTTGGTGAAAAACAATACCAGCACATTTTACTACACTATGCTGATTGCTATCGAACCACTTTTAAAAGTGTAAAACAAAAAAAACTGCACAATTGCGCAACTGTTATGCATTGCTTTAGGAATAACCAGAGTACATTTTTTCATTCAGTGTTGAGCCTCTCATAGCTGTTCAATCATGTTCGGCTGTTTCGATATTCAACTTGTCTAGTGAAGTATGTCAAATTGTTTATACTCTGCAAGTCGTCAAGTGACAGTTCTATTAACCACTGCACATTTTCAATCAATCAATACAAGCATTACAATTCTACCATGTGCACAAGACAACTGTAATATCATCGAACTTTTGTAAGAACAAAACCCTGATTTTTGCACAAAATCATATTTTCCAAGACGTGGTGTCATAGTGGTTAATGAAGAGATGGTCGATTTCATCAAAAATATAACCACTGTGCCAAAACAATGAATCTCATGACTAAAGCTGTAATACCACATGAATGTACTGTAGCTTTGCAAGCAAAACCTACAAAACCAAATATCAATGAATCACACAGCTGATTGGTTGGTTTGATCAAACACCAGCAGACAATGAACACAAAGCCTGAACAGTGATGTTTGTATTGAGGGTCTCTGATAACTCAGCACTGTTACTTCAGCTCTGCTGTTTGATTTACACGATTAGTGTTGTAATTACACTATTACTGTAGTTACATTGTTATAAAATGCATTAAGGTCAAATGGAAAGCATCATCGCATGGACATCAAATCATCATTCATCTCGCTAGCCAGAAAACAACAAAGCTCCATCCCGAATGAAGACGTAGCAAAGAAAAACAGCACAAATAAAAATAAAAAAAGAATTGAACCACGTTCTCTTCATCATCACCACCACCATCACCATCATCACTGTTTCAATTTAATTTATTTGTTTTCACTCATTTTCCCCTTGTGTGCTAGTCTGTTAGCTTTACTGTTAGATGTGAACGAGCACTTCAGCTAAAGAAATACACAATATACATGTTTAAAGTGTGTTTTCTACCAAACACAGTCGTGTATGAAATGACTTAAACTGAAACAATGTGCGACACATAAACAGACAATGCTGCAGAAGTGAAAGCAACGGAATCGAGTTCTCGCTAAATCGTACAAAACACTGAATTAAACAACAACAAACAATGAAACTCACCGACAGAATGATTTACATTCACCAGCAGTCATTTAAAGCTGGATGGTGAGCATCACTGTGCTCATTACTTCAGCTCATTCTAGAGCAGCCATCGGTGTGTGTGTGTGTGGTTTGATGGGTCTCCCCTCAGTCTAGTGTCAGTTGGTACAGTCCTGTGTGTGTGTGTGTGTGTGAGTGCGCGCGCCTCTTCATATCTCAGACGTCATCATGCATGACCCTGTTTTAAGTCCAGATGTGAAATCTTCATTAGGATATCCGGGGCTTTTCTGTAAAACCAACCGTTTAGGGGCGTGGTCAATGTGATAATATTTGTCTATATGTATTACATAAAAAAACAGGCCTAATGATAAAAATATGCATTACTACTTACATACTGTATACAGAAAATATTGAGAACAGTAAAAACTTTATTTGCTTCTATTTTTATTTATTTATGTAATATGTAATTAGGACAATTTAGCTTTAACCTATGTGGATTATAAAAGGTGATATATATATATATATATACCTAAAAAAATATTTAAGTCACTTTATGCACTCTGTAGGCATGGTAGAAATATTTTAATTATATTATTTTTTCAAAAAGTACTAAATTATAGTCATAAATATATTACAAAGAATATGCAGATACAAACAAAAAATATATTTATTAAATATAAAACCATTTTAAATATAAATAATAGTGCTGTCAAATAATTAATTGTGATTTATTGCATATTAAATTTGAAAAAAATGTTTTACATAATATATGTATATGTACTGTTTATATTTATGTATATATAAATACACACATACAAAATATTTTAAAAGTCAAGTTAAGTCACTTTTATTTATATAGCGCTTTTAACAATACAGATTGTAGCAAAGCACTGAACATTATCAAATAG
>JAUMHP010000059.1:622693-633817 GCA_032361065.1 Enteromius trimaculatus
TTAGTCCCGTCCGAAATGGTACATGAAAATCACGGACGTCAGGTGATAACGATCGAAACTCAAACGTAGTTTAGAAATCTAGTCCCGTCCGAATAGGGCTTATGAGATTCTGGAACGCAGCACGTCCGATATAAACAAGCTTGACCTTTGACTGGCCGTGAAGCTGTAATGCACCACAGACATGTGCAGCGATGGGCAGATAAGCTCTAAAGTCACTAAATTCGCGGTTAAAAATGAACCCTCCATTCATCATAGCACACAAAACTAACAATTAGAATCATAGTAATGTGATGATCGGGTGCAGGCCGGGTTATTTAAATCAAAGAAAAACAATATATGCAGGTGGGTGGCGGGCAGATAATTTATTTGAAGCGGCGGATTCAGGTGACGTTTTAGCTCATCCGCGCATCTGTACTGTGCACAGAATTTGCTTAAAGGCGGGTGTACACGGTGCGATTTTTGAGGTTGTACGGAATTTTTATGGTTTATGTACCTCATGATCATTTTTAATTATGTCAAAAAACTTTGGGGAGTTGTCGGTTGAAAGAGTGATGTGTTTGCTGTTGAACGAGCCAATTTGTTGAGCATACTGGAAATGACCAATCAGCTAAAAAAAGAAAACCACAGAAGAAAGATGAACATGGCAGCGCCACAGAGAATCTGCACTGTTGAGAACTCGCTGAACTCTGGCAAGAACAGCAAGCGCTGTATGATATATCGAGCAGCACTTAAAACAATATAATGAATAGTATTAATCCATTAAAAAGAACTGTCCATATTGATTTCATTCTTTGCCCTTCAGCCAAACTCTTTGACATGCCCTTCGTTTTCTTTTTCGCAAGCCATTGCTGCCACAAAGAAAAGGATCTCTTTCTCAGAGTCCATGTTTTTGGCACGGAACTTTGTGAATGTGATTGCCTCAGAAAGCTGCAGGTTTTAAAATCGTGCCGTGTACCACTGCGTCTATAAACAATGTCACTCGTGACGCGTGTTTACGGTTTCCATGGTGATGCGTCTTGCTTGTCACGTGACATACCGCGAACACAATAAAGGCATGGATCGCTTTATTTAGTTTTTCCTTTTTTATTTTAAATATTCACAAACTTGCTTACTGCGCCATGAACAATCAGATATTCAGATTCACAAATATATGTAAATGAGTGTTTTGTCGTTTTTACACATTTATAACTGATCATAATCATGATCTGTAACATGAGATGGGCGCCGCCATGTTTGTACGCGCTGCAGTTCAGAGTCCTGTCAGTCAGATTTACAGCACGTAAACGAATCGAGATCTTTTAACGATTAATTGTGCAGAATAATTACTTACACTATGTGTATCTGATATGAATAAAACACATCGGCAAATTAAATGGATTGTCATTATTGCTTACAAAGATGTCAGTGTGTATTTTACAAGCTCTAAATGTGTTGTTTTACTAGTACATGTGTGTATTTAAATGTATGAAACCAAAAATATGCATTATGTGGTTAAGAACACTGTTTAGTTGTGATAATATGACAAGCACAGCGAACTTCTCTCTGGCTCAGAGTATAGGAAAATGTAACCACAATTATTAGCTCATAAAGCCTTGTCTCTTCTCAAATGACTCAACACAACTGCATACTTTGATGAACACTGCTGACAGCAACGACATTTGTGTCTGTGCCATTCATATTAAATGACAGCAGAATCTTGTATGTCTCTGCTCTCAAGTTATAAATCTAATATCCCTGATAAAACATGATTTTGGGGAAATGTGTTAATGTTGGTACACAACAGCATATGATAGCAATATAAGGTATAAATACCTACTTTCACTATAGAAATGTTTAATAACTCAAGATATGCCGTTTTTTTTTATTTCCTGAAAAATGACGGTTTTGGAGATGCGAGGATTCCGACAAGATATAAACACTTACCAAAGCTTGAACTGCAGGATACAACAGGGCCCTGTAAAATGTTGAACAAATTAAGTAACATTACTCATTTGTGCTCAACGATATTCTTTCAGTTTAAATTTATAATTATTTATCATAGCTCAAACTTGTAAAATTGGTTTTCAAATCATGTTTCTGGAGCAAACCAGCACACATTTTAAATGTCTTCCTTGTCTGACATCCATTTTAGGTTCTGAAATCTGTAACTTTCAGAATTTTTTGTTTGATTTCTATTATAGAACGCTTACAAAACGTACCTGCTCTACTTACTACACTGCAACACTGGTAAAACTCGCAAGTCATATGAGTTTATGAAACGACATAACTTGAAGGCAGTGCAAGTCGCTTTGGAGAAATGCCTACCAAATGCCAACCGTAGAAAATTCTGCCAAACTCACTGTAATTAACTCACTTCTCACAAACTACATGTATAAAAAACGAGACTAATTTTTTCTAATAGTATTAAAGCAAGCAAAAAACAACATCTTCGTTTGAACAATGAATTTCAAACCATAAGAGAATGAGTGTGCACGGCCTTTACCTGATCTTCTTCCCATTCATCCATGACGAGCAGCTGCAACGGAGAGATTACGTACGTCTATTAACGTAAATATCTTCAAAACCTGTGACAGAAAACACAATGTCGACAGTGAAAATTAAGTCCTGCATTAGAATAATTAACTTACGTTAAATTTGTGAATTAAACTATTTTAATCGCTCATTATAATTTCTACACGAGGTTAAACCTCTTTCAAGCAGCTCATGTCAGCTGTTAACGCCATAATATCTAACGTTAAGCAAACAAATGCAGCGGATAGCGCCGTTTCTGTTATTATAGTAATATAAACCCCTTTAAATACAAATAATTAAACCTAGGTAAGTATTAGCTAACGTTACCACCAAAAACGGCTAACGTTAATTAGGCCGCGGGAAGTAAATGGCATCGTAGCAGTTATCGCCTAAATATTTGATACTAACGAGTAAACTCTTTCATTTGTATAACTAAAGACCAATAATTATATCGTATTAGTACAGATTATAAAACTAAAAGGCATACGTTTAGCAGAAGTTGATTGCGGGAAGCACGTGAAGAAACCGCTATCGAGAAAACCTGGCAGAAATGACTCACTCTTTCTGTGCGTAGGCGGGAAAATCTGCGTGATGTCCGATTCGCGATTTTGAACAGATTCTTTTTAATGAATCAGACAAATGATTCACAAATTCGTTTGAATCTTTTTATTCCTATGATTTGAAGTTACTGTCTGAATCGATAGGGCGAATTACTGAGGTCATGACTCTTTCGGTCATGTCTTAATCAAAACGAGCGAATAATGAGTGAACCGAATCCCATAAGCACACGTGGTCTTTAGTGAGAATTTAAGTAAAATAACATAGGTAGAAAAAATGTGTAAGAAATTAGAAATGCATATTTTTAAGAAAAATTGATTATGTTGTTTCCAGATGTTTTGTACATTGATTTTTTTAAAAGCTGTAACTAATCCGTAACTTTTTTTGTGTTCATAATTTACACAATTTTTATAATAAGTGAGTGCTTTATGAATACATTATCCAAACTGTGTTTTTGGTTTATCCTGAATCACTACAGTACACGTAATATAATTTTTTTATAATTGGACTATTTTAGACTGGTTTTGGTAGGAACCGCGGCGGAGTAGCCCAGCACCTGCGTGCCTCGTCGTAGACAAAAAAAAAAAGGGAAGTAGTTCCGGCTTCTGCAAGACACCGCCAGAGTTTGCAGATTTAAAGGAATAGCTCACCCAAAATTAAGTTTTTCTGTTTTTAATGTTTTTTAAAACTTAACTATTTATTTTAAAACGAGTGAGTAAGAGCACTCGTGGTGTTTATTGTGTGTATTAAAATAAAAGTATTACAAATTATTGACATATGCAATAATTATTGCATATTTTTACAGAGCAGTTAAGTTAAGAGACTAATGTTGTTATCACCATTAGATGAAAGCGTATATAGTGAAAAGATGTGTGTTTGCAGTTTCAAAAAACTTACTGAGTCATTTTAAATTGTAACTTCTGGCCAGAAAGACCAATCCTGATATTATTCCCATTTTTTCCAAATGTAACTGTAAGTTAGTTTTTTATGTACTGTAACAGATTACAGTTACTTGATTTTTGTATGCTGATTACATGTAATGCTTCCAACCCCTGCTTACACTATTTGCCAAAAAATATGTTTTTGACTTGATTTTTTGGAGGATAGTTTGTTTTATGGTATTGGGTCTTGTCAGTGAGTTTCTTTATAGTGTTGATAGACAGAAACACACTCCTGTGTGTCTGTGTCTGAGAACATGGTAGGATGAATTCCTGGCCATGTGCTCTTCTTTGCTATGTTATTGTTGTGCTATGGGGGTAGATGTTTGTTGTTTTTATTTTTGAGCTTTCAGTGAAACCCGTGTAACCCCGCACTCGATTCCTTGACTGTCCCTGGCTAACACCCACACCTGTGACAGTTGTTCTTTTGTCCTTTTTGTACTCACATCCCAGTGTTTGCTAAATAACGTTTAGGATACGGTGGTTAAACACTAAAGATGTGTGTTGTGACTCCTGTGACTGTCTCTCCAAACACTCCTCATACCCCTAGAAGAGTGATGTGTGTTTCACCAACAAGAAGTCCAGTTTAATCAACATAGGATTAGTTTGCAAAGTTCTTGCATGAAGATGCAAGATTGAGGTAAAACATGAATTATTGAGTGTCTGCTAATCAGGTAGGGGAAAGTGTGTTTAATGAGACATTGAAATTTAACACTGTGGATCTTAAATAATATTTTAGGCGAAAATTAGTGTAGCTGCTGTTCCAACCAACCAAGCAAATAAAAAAAAAAAAAGATGTGTTTAGCCCAAGCAAAAGAATTTGCATTTGATGAGATGCAACTGAATTATATGGATATGATATGCATTTTGTGAATGCTTGTAATCCGAAGGTTGTGGGTTAGAGTCCCAGGTCCGGCAGGGATTGTAGGTGGTGGGAGTGAATATCAAGCAGTCTCTCCACCTTCAATACCACGACTGAGGTGAACCGATCCCCCCACTGCTCCGGGTGTGTGTTCACGGTCTGTGCGTTCACTGCTGTGTGTGTGCACTTAGATGGGTTAAATGCAGAGCATAAACTGAAGTATGGGTTACCATACCTGGCCACAAGTCACTTCACTTTTACTTTTAATCAAGATTTAAACAGAGAGGGCCTGTAACCTGAACATTGTCAGATGGCCAAATGCAAAAAAAGCTGTACATAGCTCTATCTAGATGATCCCAACCCTCAAAAACATACAAAACTACCTTATTGTGCTATAATTATTGCAGTAAATAGTGTTCACCATCTGTATGATTACATGGCTTTAACTAACTATATGATTTTTACTGTACTTTTTTGTCATTATAGAATTAAAGTAAAGTATTGAAATACTTTAGTGATGAACCATGACATGACATTATGTTTTTGTTGTAGAGAGACGTTTACACACTTCATGATATTTCTAAAGCATTCACAAGATGTTTAGGTCATTCAAGAATGTGTACAGATATAAAGGGGCACAATGCAGGTAACGGTCTGTCTTTAAATTAGAAATGTCCTGTGTCTCTGATCTCTCTGACAAGAGAACGGAAAATATTTTGTGTTAAATTGGGATAACTATAAAGAGTGTCAATAATATTTATTTATATTAAGTGCATGTATGTAAATGTATATGTAAACTGGTATTCTTAAAGGAAAAGTTCACACAAAAATAATACAATTCTGTTACAAATCTCTATGAATTTCTTTGTATAAAGGAAGATATTTTAAAGAAAGTTTTGTCAGAAAAAAGAAAGGAGGTTGAGTAAATAATGACAGAATTTTCATTTTTGAGGAAACTGTTCCTTTAAGGGAGAAGTGCTAATACCTCATTACAGAGTAAATATGACACATTAGCTGTATTTCAGTTATTTAAATAAAATAATTTATGAGTGATAAATGATTTATAAGTAATAACATCACACCTATACCTAAAACCTACAACTGACTCAGTCACACTTCTGAAATAAAATAAAATCATTGTCTCATTGCCAAAGAGGCTTAAACTTTAAAACATCATTATGTATTCACTTATTATATACCAGATTGCCTTTATTTCTTTCATACAGTGAAGTTATTTGTCCAAGAGTAGTTAAAAGTATTTATCTGTTGAAATCATTATTATTGTCTGTTGGTCATTTTTATTGTGCCACTGCCTTTTGACATAAAACATTACCCTAAGACAGGGGTTGCCTGTAGGTCCACTTTCCTGCAGAGCTCTACGAGGGCCAGCATGCTCTACAGCAGAGGTCACCAAAGGCATTATGGGTTTCTAATTGTATTTCTCTCTTTTTTTCCCTTAATACAAGACTTCAGAAGTTTAGCAGAGGTGATGAACAAATCACAGATTCTTGATTTTATTGCATTCTACAAAATGTCTCGACTGGAATTGGGGTTGTGAAACATTTTGCATGTAAATTGGATCACTTTATGTATCTGGCAGTTGTCAGGAACATTAAGAAAACTACACAAGACAAAACTTAAATCCTACTGATGTTTATTTAATTTATTTCTTTGTGTCAGACCTGGAATGTGAACACTTAAACACAGGAAAAAAGGACTGAAGCCAAAGCACAGTTTAGGGAATATTTATTTAAGTAAGTAAGTAAGTAAGTAAAAATAATACATCTTGACTGGGTTAATTATGTGCATATGTGTTTTTTATCCATAAACTTAACTGAATTGTAATGTTCTCATTTTGTGCCGACCACTGGCCTACTGAACCAAGCAATATCATCTTGGTCAACCACCCATAGTCTGGCAAAGACTGCAGCGGAAAATCTGGACTCAGCAGCTTTCATTGGCCAAAGTCGATGTCTCTATAATAACAAACTGGGCTGTAACCAATAAATCATTGATTTGAGATCGTCTTCAGTTGTCAAGACTATACCATACACTTCACTTTTAAAATCCAGTTCATCCTAATAAGCAATCTGGTTAGAATTTTCATTTTAGGGTCCTGTTTAGTCCTGTTTTTCTGTTCACTGTCAAGTTTTGTTGCGTTTAAGCCTGCTGTTCTGTTCAGTTAATATTTCTAGAGTTTGTGTTAATAAAACTAATTTGCTGCAGTTAGATCCTCACATCATCTTTATTTACTACAGTTCTGTGACAGAGTTTTTTTTTTAATCTGTAACTCACCAGAGGTGAGGTTTTTTTTCAGCCTATGAATTTCTTTACAGTGTATAGTTTACTGAGTCTAATATTTGAAAATTCTTCAGGTTGCATAATGTAGAAAATAAATGTTTGAAAGTTATTGCTAACTTTATTTTTTTGCTAAATATTATTGCTAAATATTATTATATTGCTTAAGTTATTTTTAACCTGGCACTTAGCAGAGTTTTATTTGACCTTATTTAACGACAAGCATACTTTGAAAACAGTCGCTGATTGGAAAACACCTTCCCCGTATCCCCGCCCTCGCGGTGACGTCACACCTGACGCCATGCAGCTTTTACTGGTGTTTTTTGATTTTTAAAGCTTGAACTTGAGGACACTCATGCAGCAGGCACATATATGGATGTAATACATTCTTGGTGAAAAATCGCAGAGGCCTGCAGAGGTGCAGAATGATTATTTGTGTTCGTGCCCGTTAGCTGAAGGAGAATGATGATGATGATTTTTGCTGCTGGTGCTTTTAGCATGTATGCTAATGTTAGCTCTCCTCATTCAGTATATCTGTGTGTGTGAACAGCTAACATAGCAGCCCACATCTCTCGACTTCACTTCCGTCTCTTTTTGAGCAGGTAAGAATATAAAGTCTTCGCTGTTTATCACGCACGTGTTGTGTTTGTGCAGGAAGAGTCATTAGCTGCTAAAAGTGAGACATCAAACTGCACATGACTGACCTCCTGCCTTGACTTTTCCTGCATTACTAATGCATTTGAATCGATAATAATTCTGTATGGCCTATGCATATGCTGTCAGACAGAACTGGCTTTTAAATTACTGTGTGACTTCGAAGCAGTCTAATGAAAGTTCGATAATATTCATTATTTTACAAATAATGAACTCCAAGTAGATTATGGTGTTTATCTGACTTTTGTGCTGTTATTTGATACTTATGTTATTTGTTTAGTGGTGTTTGAGGAACAAGGCATCATTTCCGTTTTTTATGTTGTATATGTAAAGTGTGTTTATGATGTAATATTTGTGTGTGTGTGTGTGTGTACATGTAATGTGTTGTTGTGTTTGATGTATTGTGGTATGTTGTGTATATGATGAGATGTGATGTGTTGTGTGTGAATTGTCAGACAGGTGCTGTCAGTGACAGATGTCCTAGGATTATGGCAGTGCTCTGTTTATGTTCTCAGGCAGGGTGACACGGTTCTTCAGCATTCCCTTTGGGTAGACGACAAATAGCATATAGATGATTTATTTATTCACATATATGCATTTATTTACATATCTTTTGTTCAACATCAACGTTTCATTTATATAAGGGGCAGTCTATCTCAAGTGTATCTCAAATTGTAAAGTTGATTTCTTTATCTTTTAATATTTTATTTTTATTTATTTTTTTATAAAGTCTGATTGACTATATTTATTTTGTTAGCGCACATTGCTACTTTTGTTGTGAACAATTCATCCATGCAAGTCAATTAAAGAAAATGTTTGCCTTTGTAATCTTTAATCCAAATCTGAAAATGGCCCTCTCCTGTAAAATATCAGTCCTTCTCTGATGATGTCAGTTTGAGCGCTTGGGTGTGAGTATGACATCCTTAACCACACCTCTCCAAATGTCAGCATTCATTTTTGAATGAAACGCCTCTTTTACTGGATTCAATCAATTTGCAGTAGAAAAACGTGCCATCCTCTCTATTTTCCTCATTCAGTATTCTGTTTCTGTTGGAAGTACTTCACAATAGGTAAGTGAAATACTTGGTTCAATCGCGTCAACACCGTAAACTTTGATTATAAACAGTGTTGGGAACTGACTAGTTACATGTAACAGAATTATGTATTGAAGTCCAAAATAAATGCTATTGTAATTGGTTAAAGTTACTTAGAAAAATGTGTAAATGTAATTACTTTATGAAAATGTTAACTACAGATTTAATTGATTTCTTTTATTAGTTCCATTGACTGCTCTGAAATATGAGATGCCAATATTCCAGGAGTTTAGGGCATAGACTTGGACAAATACTTATTTCATAACTGATCCCCCCCCCCCCCCAACACACTCTCAAACTGAACATGTTCTGCACATGTGCGATACGTAGCCTACCTGTAAACCACCTTAAAAAGAATTAGGAAATTTTAACCCTTGCCAAAATAAAGTGACTCGAAGTGGAACTTGAAGCGATCTTGATCATTAAATTTTGTTTGGGTGCCGGAAAGAAGGTCAGATATTTGCCTTATCTTATTGAGTTCATGTTGTACTGTTCACAATTGTCAGTGTTTATCTTAAGAGAAGTGCCATCTCTGTTGAAAATAAATTCATAGCATGAAATAACCCAGTTCTGCCAGTTTTTTTTTACTGTAACCCACTTCCACACTTTTTATAAGTGGATTTTATAAAGTGGATCATATTTTATCTTTTGCTGTTTTGCAGGACAAGAGAATCTCCGAAATCTGTGGTCATTCAGGGATTACTCTAACACATCTGAGAGGTAAGCCCAATAAACATTCAACAGAAGATTTTACAATTACAAATGTTGTGTGTCAAATCAATCACATGGTGCAACTTACAAAGCCCAACCAATCGTTGTTTAAAAAAATACTTAAAACAAAAAGGCTGGCTGGGTGAGCAAAAGATAACAGTTGAAGCTGCCCCTAAGTCAGCTGTTGTTATCTGTGCTGTGTTGAAGAGAGAGGTGGTAAAGATGAGCGGCTGTGACGAGAAGGAAGAGGCCTGTGAAGTTGGATGTTACCAGCTCTAACCTTCATATGAACCTCTGCTGAGCGACTGACAGCTGTCTGGGGTGAACATGTCTGTGCACGAGGACTTAGATCACCCACGCTTCTTCGTGGGAGCTGATGATGGTGAGGGAGATGAGCTGCTGGATCCGGGCAGAGTGCTTGGCTATGACTGCCTGTATGAAAACGTAGAAGAGGAGGATGAAGACCGAGATGATGCAGAATATGATTCGGTATGGCTGTATTGCATTTGTATTGAATTCTTATTGGCTGTTTAAGTTCTTGACCCACAGTACAATTAAAATACCCTCTATTGTGGGTGATTCAAGGTTCATATTTTGTTTTTGGGAGTCCCCAACAATGGTTGAAATCGACATTTTAATGATTCAGAATATTTTTTATATACACAATAATTTTATACATTTTAAATATTCAACCAGATAACATTAAACCAGATCAAGAACAGAAAAATAATTCTAGAATAACCTTGTAATTTGCATTTCTAAAACAAATACCACATGATTCTAAAAAATGCAAAATAGTCGGTGCTGAAAAAAGAAATTCTTACAGACTTTCACTTGCTAATTATAAAGAGATTTGGCCCCAACAATGAAAGAGTTATAAAACTCCCATCTGGAAGAAAATCCAAAAATGTGACAAAATATGATGGTTTTCCTGAAACAGATTTAAACACTAGCAAATAAAAATAGAATTAGAAATAGAACTAGAATTTTTTATGAGTTAAATAGCTCTTAAGTATATTTCCATTCATATTCACAATTGTGAGCACTCCAGGGTGATTATGAACATGAAAATATCCAGCTCTGACTTCCTGTTTCACAGATATATATATATATATAGGAGGGAAAACAAAGCCCAAAATCCCTTAATCATCAACACAATGAGAAATAACAAATAATATATTACTTATATGCTGCAAAAGATAATTGAGCTTCACCAATTAGTGAAGTGGCTTTAAGAAAAGCGCTAGAGCAGTGAAGATTTCTATTTCCACCATCAGGGAAATAATTAAGAATTTCCAATCAACATACAATGTTAGGAAACTGCCTGGAGGACGTGTGTCTCTATTAGGGATGCAACGGTACAGTGAGCCCACGGTTCGGTTTGTATCACAGTTTTCTGGCCACGGTAATGGTTCGGTTTTGATACATCAATATTACTGTACAGTACTGTATGTGAGCTCTAACATAGCGGGAGGTCATTTGCCCTTTCTATTTCAAG
>JAUMHP010000059.1:642940-653968 GCA_032361065.1 Enteromius trimaculatus
CCTAAATAATACGTCTTGCAGATGTAAATGCAGACGTCAAATAGATGTCTCCTAGATGTATGTGTGCTATCTGGGTGCTGACAATATTCGCGCTCGATGATATTCATCCCGGTGTGTACAGGGCTTTAGAATAATTACAGCCGAACTACAGTCTTTCATACACTACTTGATAATCATCTTTTTCCAGTGTTGCGCTGTTTCTCACACTGCCGACAACACTGCCTTTATACTCCTTTAAGCTAGAATTGTAGATAAGTCATAACCGCCACACTCAAGCACTTGTCAGTGCTTATATTTATTGATGTTACGCGTCTCTTATCCTTTTCTTTTGCGGTTGTGAAACAAAGTCCCGGGCAAGTGTTGCCACCTTGTGGACAAGCTAATTAATGCAGAAGCAATTCAAGGCATAATTCAAGGCCACCTGCGTGTACCCTTCCCTAGGGCTGGATGAAGACGAACAACGGGCCGCCATTTGAATAGCCCTGGATTTTTACTTCTTAAAGATTCCTCTTCTTTTACTATTGATAGGTATTGTTTTTTAACAACCTTAGCAAATCAATCTGGGTGTTAAGTAGTATAGCATTTAAATTAGAAATAATGTGAAGGTAATCCGTTGTATCTCTTATTTCAGTCCTCTGTAATATGCTAGTAAATCTACAATTTTTAAGAAAAATAAAAATAATTTTCTTTTTTATGCGCTTTTCTAATACTCAAAGTGCATTGCACATTATATAAATGAACTGCTCCTTGGCAACTGTTAACATGGTTAGACTAAAGAACTTGTCAGAAGAATTAGTTATTTTCATAACTGTTGGTGGCTTTATATTATATGACTGTTGGTTATGTATTAATTTGGTGTGAATTAATACAATAAATCATGAGAGACTGTGAGTTACAGTTGGAGTAACCAATGTAATGCATGGCCTCTCATTGCTTATTGCTTTTATTAGAATGGTTCCTGAAGATTTATATTCAGACATCTTGTGCAAAACTGCATGATGTGAATATCAAATCATAATCATGTTGTTTCATCTGAGAAAAAAAAAAATATATATATATATAAGGTAGGTAAATTACCATTTCCGCTTCATAAATTCATCTTGGCCAAGTGATGTTTTTGGTAGATTGAAGGTATTGTGAGCTGTTCTTTGTATGACCCATCTGCCTCCATCCTAACCACCTCAAACTCATGTTTGACGGTGTTGTTGTTGTCACTTTCAGAGGAAATGGAACCCCATGTGTCCAGGATCTTAAGTTATAGTTCATGCTAAATTATTGTTTTAGCTGAAGATGTTTTATAGTCTTTCTTTTTCAGATTCTGATATTCTGGTATATTTCATTGAAGGTTTTGAGTTGTACTCCATGGTTCCTTCAATCTGTCCCTTGGAGACCCTCCATAATTCCCTGTCTCTCAAACAAGTGGATGACTTCCTCGCCTCCATAGCCATATCTCATGATCCAGTACTGGAAATATCTGCATCCTCCCCAGGTATAGTCAAGATATTATACACTAAAGCCACTGTATAATGTGTGTGGTTTACTGTGCATTTCTTAACCGCTTTCTGTTTGTTCATTTTCAGCTGTACCCACGAAGAAGGCTCCTTTGAACACTTACACTCCAGCAAAAGTTTTGCCCTGTCCTTTCACACAGTCTCTCGGCAAGAAGACATGGTCACCAGAGAAGAGGGCATCAGGCATGTTGCAATAAATGCAAATATTCCAAATATTAAATGCACATGTAATATGTGAATATTGGAACAAATTACTACATTTAAGTTCATTATTTACATTTTACAGTTTTTTTTGTTTACTAAACTAATAACACCCCTCCCCTTACATGCATGATGTATTTATACAATACATAAGCATTTTGAAAATGTTTAGATAGAAATCTATATTTCAATCAAATACAGCATACAAATGGTTTCTGAAGCTTTTTTTTTTTTTCATAAATTGTTTTTATATTTCTTTATAATGTTTTTTCACATTTACAATGTGAGCCTACTTTATGTAGGTGCGACGAGGCCAATTCTTTGTTAAACTGTTTACTTCAATGATCGTTGATCAATGTATTTTTCTCCCCTTTCAGATCAAGCTGATTTTCAAGCCAGAAAACCCAAAGGTGTTTCAGCAGATATTTTAGAGCATGGCGCGAGTAGCAGGAAAACCTCAAGGCCAAGCTCAGAGACCAAGCAGCCCAAGCCTGCTCCCAACATTTCCGTCCTCCTGCCACCTGAATCTCATGACTCTGCTGTTAAAACCCAACAACAATCCAGTGGCACAGCAACACCTTCTCTAGAAAGCAAGAGTGCTACAAAACCTGTGACAGGCTTTCATACATGACATCCATCTGCAAACCCCCAACACGGGCAAAAACATGACACTCAACGCAGGTGACCACATGCCAATCTTATGGACAACTGATGTATACGTTAACTGGACCCAGTAAACCAAAGTTGAACCATGTTACAGGCCTCACTTCATTACTTTTAGTGTCAGGACTTTGTCATAATTAGCTGTACCTTTTATTTGCATTTAAAGGAACATCTCACTGAATGTTTGGTACCACAGTCCACCAAAAGATATCATATTGATGGAATTACAATCATATCATAGGCTTATTTAGCTTTTCCATTCACCTTGAATGGTTCACAAGAATGTGTTACACTTATCTTGTATATTTGAATGTTAAAATGTAAAAGCTCGCATAGAATTACTTGTCATAGTATGACATGTTGCTGCAGCTGGTTTTAATTCTTTTGGAATATTTAATGAATGCAGCACTTTCTGGGGCTTCATCAAACAAGGTCCAAAGTGATATTTCTTGTTTAGAATCATAATTTTAATGCGTAGATTTGAGTACAATCAGACTCTGCACTTCTTTCCCTCCACTGCAGCTGACATCTGCCTTATGTTAACAAGTACTCTTCCATCAAACTAAAATTAAACATGAATGTTGTGTAAATTGGGAATTTGCTTTGGCTATTGGTATTTTATTAAAAACAATTATCTAAAACTAAACTGCATTAGAACACTGGAAGTGGTTGTTTTGTGTTCCGATCTATTTGCATAATTACCTAGTACCTGGTTCTGTCAAAGTTTGGTTCTAGATGACCACTTTTTGGAGGGTAGCTCCAAGCTTCTCTAACACACCAGCCTGTAACTGAATGATCACAAAGACCTTCATTAGCTGGTTTTAGTTTTATCAGAATTAAAGTTAAGTTATATAAAATATGGCCCTGTGGGAATGGAATTGGACATCAAGGATTTAGGAAGCACTGGATCAGACATCACTGCTGTCTAGGGCTGCATTTACACTTGCGGCCTTTTAATGCCCAATGCTGATATGCAAAATTTAACAACCAGCTTACATCATATTTTAGAAGTGACCCATAACCATTGTCTGCATTTACACCTTACACTAACAACACCTTACCAAACCAATCCAAAGTAAACTTACTGACCCAGAAACAGGGTTGCTAGGTCTGCAAAACACCAGCTGAAGCACTACTTTTTAATTTTTTTATTTATTTATTTATTTTCTCTTTCTGTGGTGCTCTCCATCTGGTGCCATTCCATTAAAACGGTGTTGCATGTGGAGATTGCCTTAACCTGCGGACTACACATTAACCTGCAACAAGAGTGTAAAAGTAGCCCAGTTTTGCAGGAAAACCGTGGACTTGGCAACATTGCCTTGGAAAGCACCAACCTGAGTGCCACAGCTGATTTTTAATAACATTCTGGCGTTGGCAGAGGAATATATTATCAAATCTGTCTGTTTACATGGCAAATGCACATATTCAATTCATATCAGATTTATTTTCAAGTTTGAATGAGGGCTGAGAATAGCGAAATCCATCAAGGTCTTCTGGATAACAAGAAAGACGCACACGGGTGAATTTGATCAGTTTTGATTGATGACACTGTAAGCAGGGTTTTAGCTATTGTGGCACTAACCCCACCAAATACAACAGGGGACAAAAGTGATGTGTGGATTGTTTTTTTTTTGTTGTTTTTTTTTTTAAATTGAAAGTAGCTAAAACTGGTCACTTAATGTTACTAGATGACCAAATTAAGGTGAGTTCACTTATCTGTGTTGACCAGTGAACTTTTCATGTCAAATAGCAGTCATTAGAGTATTAGTAATCTGTTTGCTTAACATCTGCTAACACTTTTATTTTGATGGGTCCACAACATACTGTCAGACACTTTGCAAGTATATGTCAACTTATGCAACTTACCCTAAACCTCTTCCAAAAATAAGCCACTTTTATGAGGATTGTGGGGTTTTCTGGAGTTGTTGAAGCCATTGACCAAACTCATGTTCACATCATTGCAACTGTAAAGGAGGAGACGGTAGAAAACAAAGCATCAGTAATAATTTTCCAGCATGTGAAGCATTTAGAAAAAAAATTATATATATATTTATTTTAAATATTTCAGTGTGATAATTAAATGATTTGGTTTTGTGCTGCTGTGATTTTACATGAGCTGACATTGGCTGATTCAGAGGTCGAGGTCAGCCATTGTATTTTGTAACCGTTGTAGTCCTTAGTTCACAACACTTAAGTGTCACCTAAATCAACATTTAAGAATCATTCTTAGGCTTTACTAAAAATTGCTTTTAGCTTTTTTTTTTTATAGAAGCCTCCTACTCTTAGAAATAATTTTGACACTCAAATCAAAGCTTAAGAACATTTCTGAGAAGTTTATACATATATGGCTTGTATTTATCTTGCTTTTTAAAGTGGGATTTTAGTCTTAAGAGCTGATAATTCATGACATTTTACTCCTTTCAAATTTAACCATAAAAGCAAGTTATCACATTTCTTAAAGCTAAGAATCACTCTTACTGTTATTTAAGACCACTTGAGAGGTCTCTCAAGTAGTTAGGATTTGCAAAGAAGGGTTTGAGATGGCACTGAGAAGACATGCGCAAATTCAGGAGAGGTAGAATGTACTTGAAATACTTGGCAATGAGCTTTTAATCAAACGCTATTGTTTGGACAGAGCAGGCATCATCATTGTCATATCACCACAGCAATGCATTTCAGTGGAATTGAAGGTTGTTGAAGGCTTTGCTGGTCAGTTAACAGCACACTTTAAAAATTGCCCTTCACCCTTTAATTGTTACTTTAAGAGGGCCATAGCTTCAGTATTTTTTCTTTATTTGATAGCATCCACTAACAAACTAATCACGGTTGTATGGAATTTGGTATTGGTCAGGGCCTGAATTTGCCCACTGGATACATAACAAAAGTTGTTCAATCCTGCTCCTGGAAGGCCAGTGTCCTGCTGAGTTCAGCTTCAACCCCAATCAAACACACCTGAAAAACATTATCAAGGCCATACTATCCACCATTTTCTAAATGTAAAAATTTTCGCTGCCATTTGTACATTTTATGGGTCTAGCTTCTGATCTCATCCGCATCCAGATATTTTTAGCTGTACAAAACAGCTTGTTTTGCTGCTTGATACTAACAATTGATGTGTCTCACAATGCTTACTTAATGTACTATCTAAAATTTTAACACACTGGTTTGTAGTGTTTTACTGTTTACTGCACATTGTTATTCACCTCGTTCTTTACCTTTAGCAGGTAATGAACTGGAAGCCTCATGCATAGGCAGTGTTGCCGACTTTTTTCAATCGAAAGTAGCTAAAGCCATCTTGAAAAATCGCTAATGTCACTAGATGACGTAATACGTTAATTTCTCTGTCTCTGTGGTCACATAATGTAATTTAATACACCCAAATTTAGTACTAGAGACTCGCTGGGGTTTGTCCTAGATTTGTTGCTAGTTGCTTTTTTGGAAAAATGTCGCCACGGGGGTCTGAAAAGTCGCTAAGTTGGCAACACTGTGCATAGGCTTACTTCTGCATTGAGTTATATATAGGCCCAGTTTCACAGACATGGCTTAGCCTAAACCAGGATTAGGCCATAGTTCACTTAGGACATTTAAGTAATTTTATAAACATGCCTTATAAAAAAGCATTACTGGTGTTCATCCTAGAACAAAATGAAGGCACGGACAAGTTTTAAGATCAGTCAGTGCAAGTTTCTTTCAGTTGAAACTGCTCAGATTTATATTTAGTCTAGGACTAGGCTTAAGCCTTGTTTGTGAAACCAGGGGATACTGTTCCAAGAAGGAGGGAAAAGAGCTACAAACCATCACTCTGTGATATCGTGCTCTTGCGCCATCTGCTGAAGACGCCTATATTTACGCCTGAAAGGACAATAATGCATGGCGATGTGGGTGTTTGGTTGGGTTGGTGTGTCATCAGCAGTGGACTTGAATTTTTCCAGCCAAAAAATGTAAGTACGTCTGCAGTAGACCTGTAGAGTGGAGGAGGTTATCAAGTTTGTATTGTTTTATTAACTCCAAATCATCATGTAACTACAATGCCATCTTCGTTGGAAAGTGTCTCTTCCTCTTTGCTGCCATATTGCTATTCCTAACTAAAGTTAGGAGACCTCTCCAGCACTCTTACATAATTTAGGAGCTGAGACCTAATTTTAACACTTTGGAACCTCATATTCTTCTTTGCGGAATCTGTATAAAAACAAAGCAATTTTTTTTACGGATGCCTTTGTCAGGATTTCTATTATTCATTTACAAAAAGTTTAGAGAAACTTATCTTTAATCAGTTATCTTTTTATATTAAGTCTCATAATATTCTTTCATCATATCAGTTTAAGACCCATCTTTTCCACTACTACTGATCACCCTTTGATAAAGGCCAAGCCACAGGTGTCTTTTTTTATTGAAATTTGAAAGGCTTTTGATATGGTCAATCATTAACCTATTTTCAATAAATTGTCATCCATTGGTTTAATGCTTACTTGCCTAATAGGCATCAGTGATGTATACTAAGGTTTTCAGTCTGATTACTCGATTACTTACATTGTCGAAAAAGGTGTTCCTCAAGGTTCTCCTCTGGGTCCACTATCTTTTTTTTTTCTTTATTCTTTTATTAGTAATGGTTTATTTCAAATGTTTAAATTGCTCTGTACAGCTGCTGGTGATAATGTTATTTACACCTCTAATTCTGATCAGTTGCAAGCACAGAAGTCTGTACAATATAATCTTAATCTGGTTCAAAAATAGTTTCACAGCAATATGCTTACAGTATGTTGAACAACAAGAAGTCTGGCTGTATGTTTTTTGGCACATGCCGGAGATGTTCCTTTTCTTTTGATTTGAATATTACTTTTGATGATGGTTTATCTCTTGAGGCTGTTGATTCATTTAAATATCTTTCATCTTTGGATTAACCATGAACTTACTTTCAAGCCTCATATTGATCATATTGTAAACCGTATTTGCATTTACTTTTTCATTCAATTAAATTAACACGTCAAGTTAAGAAACTAATTAGTTCTTATTGATTATGCCAATATGGTTTATTAAAATACCACTGATAGGCTACTTATTTGAAGCCTCTCAATGTGATTTATAACTAACACCTTGTGTAGATTTGTGTTAAAGTATCCATATTGTACTTATCACTGTTATATGTATGTAATGCTTATTGGTTACACCCAAGAAGACTTATTGCTATAGGTAATCTCAAATTAACTTGTATGTGCAGTAAGTTGTCTTATGTTTTTTTGTTTATGTATGACATCAATTGTTTAGTAATCCTGCTGTGCATTGGGATTGGATGAACGTGTCTTCTAGTTGGTCCAAGTGCTGTGTATATGTTCTGAATAGGTTTGTTTTGTTTATGTTGTAATATATAGTTTTTTTCGACCCCCTTGAAAATGAAATGTAACATCTCAAAGGGCTATCCTTTCAATAAATCCAAATACATGTGCAATCAAACCTCTGCGAATTATTTAGAATGCAGCAGCATGACTGACCTTCAGTGAGTCCAACAGAGCTCACATCTCCAGTTGCTACCAGGGGTGGGGGCCATTGGCAAATCTTGCAGTATATATATTTTGAATATGAAATAGTTATAATAATTTGATCATAGTATCCGTACAATTTGTAAGGCAAGTTTACATAAAAGAATAGGCGGCAAGGCCAGAAACAATAGAAAGAAAATATGGCTAATGAATAAAGTGCTATAAAAAATACATTGAAATATCTTTAAAAAATAATAATACAGATTAGCCTTTTAGTAAAGATAAATAATAAATGTATCTTTACAAGTCTTATGGTGTTTCCGAATCCCCCAGCTCACCTCAATTCGAGCACTGGCTTTAAGTCTTTTTGTGGCACCCTTGGAAATTTGCTGAGTCCCCTAGTGGCCCCCTTGCTTTACATAAGAGCATCCGACCCTCATAGCGTCACGTGACTCCATCAGAGGCGTCCGCGGCTTACGTCACGTGACTGGCGTCGACGGCAGACTCCTCTGACAGGATCTCGTCTATGGTTGTCTCAAGCCCAGGTGTGCAGTCTTTCTGAACAGGTTCGATTTTACACTCTTTTCTACTTTATATTACGGTGACTCCGCATCTATCAGAGCGCTGTCGGTGAGCTCGCCGCGGTTGTGATGTTAAATCCCCGCGCTGCTGCTGTAAATCGCGAAATGGTGGCACTGACACAGCCCAGAATAAAGACAGTTTGGAGGACGCTTGCCTCTTTTAAAGAATATTTTCTTGTACTCGTATTTGACGACGAAGGTGTTGATGAACGCGATTGTATGGTACATCTAATTTCTTAGCACAGCATTTCAGTCCCTAATGTCGAGCATCATCATCATCAGGATGAAACTGCCAGATTCGTCGCGTAGCTTTCACTAAATTATCGTATATTATCAATATTGATCATGCTTTTACATCATTCGCAATGTCCAAAGGGCTACATTTCATATTTGATTTCTGCTAAAATGCTACAGTGATCTTTGGCTCATTTACAGTAAAGCTCTGGCCTGGTTTCGCAGGGTTTATCCGTCATATCCTTGTCTGGAATGAAACACATTTCCATATGAATAGTGGTTCGTTACATCCAGCAACCATACTGTCCAAACCACAACTGTGCTGTATGAGATCAGTCGAAGTGTAGGACGTTTTAATTAATAAGTGAAAAGTGCTTGTATACTATTCATTTTAATTGAGATTTAGGAATGGACTGGAATGTATCTATCTATCTAAAATTACAAAAATATTTGTACAAATGGCACTCCAAACAGTCTTACAGAAGACCGATGGTTCTTGTTTTATTCTAATGTACTAATCTTGGCAATGAAATGTACGTAATTATAGCACTGAAAAATAGGACGTGAGAATTAAAAGCACACACAAACCCTAATGTTTTCTTAAATCTACACTCTTAAAAATAAAGGTGCGTCACAATGCCATTTTTCTATATGGTTCTGTTGCAAAAAAGGTTCTTTATGGTGATTATGAAAAGGTAAAAAAGATGTCTTTTTAAAAGAACCTTTTAGTAAATGGTTCTTTGTGGAACCAATAATTGTTGTTCTATGGCATTGCTATGGCACCTTTAATTTTCAGATTGTAAACCCTCATGTAAGTTAGTGGAGAATAACAGGAAGAGTGTGTTGAAAAACGTTTCTCATAAGGCCTCTTAAATATTAATTAAAGCATTATTCAGGCAGTGTTGTGTTGTGCTTTAAATGCGGTACAAATGCAACACCAGTAATCAAAGAATTTATCAAAAATCATATAACAATACTAGTTAATCGTTGTTAATATTTAATCAGCACTTCAAGGCAAATAAAAAAGTTGTGTACGTACCTTACAAAGCTAATTCTGTATTTAGAATTAAGTGATGTGTGGGCAGCTCTTGATTGCTACTTTATATTTGCTTGATCTTTGGAATACAATTAAAGAGACCTGTTGACAAAAAGTAAAAAGAAAAGTACACTGTCAAGGTCCAGAAAAGTAAGATAGACATCGTCAGAATAGTCAATCTGCTATCAGTGGTTCAACCATAACGTTATTAAGCATACGCAAATAGCCTACGCTGTTCTGTGAGAGCTGCGACACACAGAGGGACTGTTTACATTCGAATGAAATACACGTAGATGACATATCCTTGTGTTGCGGCTGACACAGAAGAGCGTACACTGTTTGCTTGCAGCAGTGCTCTCCAAAATGGTGCTATGGCAACACTACGATGCCAAATTTGTTGAATAATGTTGTTGTTTTTGTTGTCTTTCCATACAAAATGTATTCCCGTTGCTTTATAACGTTACGGTTGAACCACTGATGACAGATGGAGAATTCAGAAGATGTCTTTTATAATTTTACTTGGCCGTCAATAGGACAGTCAAAAGCTGATGATGTCTGATGATGTATGAAGCTTTTACAGGTTTGAAATGACATGGGGGTAACTGATATGACAAAATTTTCATTGTAGGGTGGAGTAACCTCTAAAGATAATACAGAATACGAGCATAACAAATGATACTGTTAATTTGTATTAAATTTGCATATTTATTAAAATAATTAAATAAACAATTGGATAAAATAAAATAACTTGATAATGCAAGAAATAAACAGATTTATCCTTCCTGCAACCGGTCTTTGGAGACTGAAAGTTCCCTTAGATTTGTCGCATTTTAATGGATGTCAGAATTTTGTTAGACATCACTGGCACATCATCATCGCCAGTAGAAATGCTCTATTGGCACTTACCAGACACCTTTCGGGGCTTTCACAGGTTTTGGAGTGAGAGTGTAATCCAAATGCCAGATTTGAGTTCCATTTTGTACCTCCTGATTGGTTTTATTTCTTGTTATTTTATCTGTCAAAATGAGTCAGCATTTGGAATTATCTTTCAGTGTTTTGATTTTAAGATCCATTCTCTGTGAAGTTGAGCTGACCCTCCTAAGCCTTTCTATAGATGTCAAATCTGTGCTGTACAGGAGGTCAGATGCAACTGCTTCTAATTGAGAAAATTACCTCACAAATGATTAAATAACAATAGGCAATCTTATCTAAAACATTATTTGGCAGCTTCCCTGCTCTGTGTGATTTGAAGCTAGCTTTTGTGTATTTTGTTGTGGACAGCTCGACAACTTTTTTACCAAGGAGAATACTGCTTAATATAGTTT
>JAUMHP010000059.1:663830-691013 GCA_032361065.1 Enteromius trimaculatus
CTCTGTTGTAAAGCTGCTTTGCAATGATATGTATCATGAAAAGCGCTATACAAATACATTTGAATTGAATTGAATTATGATTATCATTTTTTCTGCAATCCTACACTATGGCATTGTTGAACAGCATGGTTTGTCTTTCGTGTATTGTTCATCTATTTTGTAAAGCATTTTGAAGTACCATTGTGTGTGAAAAATACCATATAAATGCATGTTAAACTAAAACTAATACAAAGATGTTCACAAACAATAAAAACAGCATGTCTTCTAAATACCAATGTAAATACCACTGTATGCCACGTATACCATACTACATATTCCAATCATTAATGCATGTTTTGCATTTTATAATTGTAACTCATTAAATTATATTTATTTCCACGTGTTGTATCTTTCAGTGTTAATCCTGTTGTAAGTAAATGATAAATTAGTCTGTAGAATGTGAGAATTAAAACTTAGACATAATTGGTTTTCACTCATTATTTTTCATGATGTGCAACACTTCTAACTTTGTAAAGGCTTTCTTAAAGGAACAATGGAAACCAAATGAAATGTAGGTCAAATCATATGACAATAGTGTGCAGAGCCACTTCTGTCTGTCTCAATGTTTTTCTTCATCTTTTTGTTATTCAAGGTGCAAATGAAGTTTGACAAGCATGACACATGCTTACGACTCTACTCTCATTTTTAAACTGTGCATTAGCCTTGCAATATCAGCAAGACTAAGTAACTTTCCAACTTTCCTTACATTTGAGAAACTGAAAGCAAAAGAACAAGCACATGCAAAACAAGACAATATGACAATTTACGATTGTGAAAGTAAATAACTAAATCATGACCTATTTTACAAACTTTTCTTTATTATAAATTATGAAAGAAGAGCTAAATAAACTGATAAAAGATAACAAAACATATGTTTGTGTTGATCATAAGGCCTATGATTTCAAATGTAATAATTCATACTTTTTCATGCTATAATACATACTGTATAGTGCTGTTAAATTTTTTAAACAGACCTTATGTGTTGCAAAAAAATTGCTAAATATTTCTAGAGGTGTAAGGCGCTGTCCATTTTATAACCAACTGGGTTGTTGTAACAGACATAGAGAATCTTAGAGGCACAAACCAAAAAACTGTTAAGTCAAAATTGTTGTTTGTGTGTGTGTGTGTATATATACACCACCGTTAAAAAATTTGGGGTCAGTAAGATATTTAATGGTTTTTAAATATTTTTCTTCTGCTCATCAAGGCTGCATTTATTAGATTCAACTGTAATATTGTGAAATATTATTTCAAATTAAAATAACTGTTTTCTGTGTGAATATATTTTAAAATGTAATTTATTTTTGTGATACAAAGCATCATTACTCCAGAAATCATTCTAATATCCTGATTTATTACTAGAATTGTTGATGTTGGAAACAGCCAAATATATTTTTCTTTTTTTGGAACCTGTGATGTATTGTTTTCTTCTTCTCAAGATTCTTTGATGAATAACAATAAAACATTTCTAAAATGTTAATCTATATGACCTTCTTGTTTATTAATAGATACTTGGTAAATAAAAGTATTCATTTCTTTCAAAGAAGAAAGAATAAAAATGTACTGATCCCAAAAACTTTTGAACAGTAGTGTAACAGTAAACTACCATAAAAGTAGTTTTGAACATTATTATCCATTTTAAATAAATGCTTCTCTTTTTAATGTTTTAATGATCAAAGAATAAAAAAACAGGAATAAATTACATTGTAAAATATATTCACACAGAAAAGAGTTATTTTAATTTGAAATAATATTTCATAAAATTACAGTTTAATCTAATAAATGCAGCCTTGATGAGCATAAGATACTTCTTTAAAAACCATTAAATATTTTACTGATTCCAAATTTTTAAACAATGTATCTATCTATCTATCTATCTATCTATCTATCTATCTATCTATCTATCTATCTATCTATCTATCTATCTATATATTATCATTGTAATTTTTATTGCTAAACTGGAAAATGTAACTTAAATATAACACACATTTAGAGTTATCAAATTTATTAGCAATTACAAAACAAACAACCAAATTAAAAATTCATATAAAGAATATTTACATACATAACATCTAAGAGATTAAGATGTTTGTTGTCATCAGTTGAGCTTATTGCTTAAAAGCTTTGTTTGTATTTTATAATATTTTTGTTTAGAAAAAACAATGTATGGCAAAACTATGTCTGGTCCCTCCAAATCAAAACAACAACAACAAACAAAACAACAAACAAACAAAAACAAAATTAATCAGAGTCAACAGAAATTAATTTTTCATAGACTAGTTCCAAAAAAATTAATTTTTCATAGACTAGTTCCAAAAACCTGACACATTTTATTGTGCTAGTCAAACAAAAAATGTGAGCAGTGAGTCAACCCCAATCAGAACATTTTGAAAACTTGAAAGAGTGGGAATTGATTCCATAAATGTTTGTTTATGGATTAAAAATTTGCCAAACAAAATACAAAATTTGAAAATAGAAAATTATTTATTTGTAGGCGGAGTCAAAGTAATAACAAATAGGGTATCTTTCGAGCTAAAATGTTGTGTAAATATAGGGGGGTTGTTTAAATGAGAATACCAACCAAGCCAAAACTTTTGACCAAACTCACAAAAAAAGAAAACATGTATTAAAGGTTCCGTTTTCGATGCCACAAAATGTGCAGGTACTAGGAATATCAACATATTTGGAAACAGCTGCGTTAACAGGATATATTTTATACAGTATTTTAAAGTGGACTTTCCCCCTCTTATTAGAAAGAAAATCGTTATGAGGCAACAACCACGTTCTTCTTTTAATCCAAATATTGCTCGTGCAGTTGCGCGGGAGAGCGCTTGACGTCACAGCTCAGGCTTTCGCTCTCTCTGTGTGCGCGAGCGCGTCATGGCGGAGACCGGCTGGTGTAGGATTTACAGCTGAAATATGCCTGCTTTTCCATCTGTTTCCCGGCACATGGAATACAAAACATTGCCTAGCGTCTAAACCCAAGACACTTTCGACCGTGGAGGGGTAAACTCGGAATCCCATATCTCAGAATAAAGTCTAAGAGTGTTTTTGTGGAGTTCCCGAGCGGCTATCAGCAGAAAGAACCCAAAGCAGCGCAGGGCAGACAGGTAATAACATAGAAAAACACCTTCAACAGGACTGCTCTCTTTCGAACATCGAGATTGACCTGGCTGAGAAATCCGCTCTGGCTGGGTATTCATTGGTAGATGTCTGTATACGGTTCTCGATTATGTATTTGGCAGTTTTGAAGGCTAATGAAAACAAACTGAGCGGCGGGTCCACAGAAGCGCAGTGCGGGAGTCAACAACGGCGTGATGATCAGACAATATTAAACTGAAAACAGCCTAAATTCAGACGAAAGCTCCGATAATAGACCAAAACCTAAGAGTTAACGGGTATAGCTGTTTGTTTTAGTTGCTTAAGACGAGCCAGCTGAATTCAGAGCAGAATGTCCCATAAAAATCAAACTCAAATTGAGTGAGGCTGCTCTTTAGCTTAGCATGCAAGATAACTGACTAAACAAACTAATAACAAGATAATTGGGAGGATTCTCTCCAAATATGTTTTAGGTGTTACTAAAATATTAATCTAATCTAGATTATTCATTAGTGTACACCAGTAGTGTGACTCTGTTAGCGACCGGTAGCCAAACAGCTAACACACGCTTCTCTTTTAGCTGTAGCATGCTACGCTAAGTTAGCCTGTCCTGCTACGACAGAAAGAGACTAATGAAAGATTTGAAATGTAGCGCCAACCCAGCACTGCTAATGGGGCAAACGACCAAAACATGGTCTTATAATGTGGTTTTATGATGTGAAACGTGATTTTTAGTCCGAATGAACGTCTTGACAGCGGGTATTTGTAAACACCCCTAGATATACTGGTGACCCGAAGGTATTCCGTACCTGTGCCCGAGCATAGCGCTGCTTTAGGGCGCCGCGCAGCTCAGGAAAGTCCACGGCGTTTTAGGCCTAAACTCTAGAGGCCTCTGCGGTCAACATCACACGGATCACTTTCATTCATTAAACATTACTAAATATTTTGCTTTACATAAGATTTGTGTACGATTCATCTGTAGATTTTACTAGGAGACAAAACGTGGTTTGTCGCTAAAGTAAATGTAGCAATTTTCTGTTATTGGTGTAGTGTTTTGAAGAGGGAAAGTAGATAAGTAATCCTCTCTAAGAAGCATTTGCTGGTATACAACATTAGGACCGCAATATTGAAGAATAAGCTAATAATATACAGTATGTACGCAAACAATTTATGTTACCAGTTACGGTTTTCTACACCGAACACGTGCATTTGTGTTACTGTGTTTACAATGGCAAACAAAATTCGTAGCCTTCTATATAAATACTTTTACTGTAAAATTTCTGAAAACTGTCTGTCAAATTGTTTTAGCAGTGCTTTGTTTTTCAGATTAGTCTGAAAAATTAGAAATCAGTAATGTTTACTGGCAAACATAAGATAAGTCGCCTTGATAAAAACATACATTCCATTTTTTTCGGAATGTTCTAATCACAACTTAATTTTGGTTTTTTAGGTGAGCTGCTCTTAAGTGGCGCACACAGACTGCAAGGATCTCATCAGGGACTAATATTTAATATTTGATTGCGATGGATGGACGCAGTGAGGATGAAAGTGTCAGCAACAGCAGCGGAGAGTCCAGGTAATGATAATACATTAGTTTTGATGTTAACAAATTTATAAAGTAATTTGTCTGAAAATGAAAATTTTGACATTGAAGACATTTGCATAGATTACAATCCGATCCATTTTAGTTTTGATGTACCGCCAGCATCTGGTTTTGACATGGTGTTTGACAGCAGAGCATTGAATTCTGAACTTGTACTTACTCAAGCTGTTTGTTTTTCCGTATTTATTTATTTTATTCTGCAGTCAATGTAATCCAGGTCATTGTGGTTTTAAACGTTTGCTGAAAGTGATAGACTTAAATGATCAGTAAATAATGAATAACATCATACTTTGCTCATCTTCCTACATGCACAGTGTGAAATGTGAGATGTAATTAATTAGATAACTGCTGTTTTATTACGTTTATTAATATTGAACACTTTTTTAAAGTGACATTAACATGTTGGTAGAAATGCATAGTCTTTGTTAGCAAAATGTAAATGTTAAAATTGAAAACCATATTTAAACAATTTACTTTTTCTTGCTAGCTTTCAGCAGTACTGTTTAGTTGAGTAGTCTCACAAATCTCTAGTATTAATTCATCAATAATCTAGAGTAGAGGCTAACCTGTTGTTTTCACTGAATGAGTATGCATTGCCATTAAAAATGCCACACATACTTTTTTTGATAATTATATTGTCTATTCACAAAAAATGCGTAGTGTATAAGTTGTATCCTGCTCAAAATGACCAGCATTTAATTGTGCAGATGATGAGGAATTGACTTGTTGTGTTTTTGTGTCTCAGTAATTCAGATGATGAGTCTGGGTCAGGATCGGGTTCTGGCTCGGGCTCGAGTTCAAGCAGTAGCAGTTCTAGCAGTAGCCAATCAGGGAGCAGTGACTCAGGAAGCGGCTCGGATTCTGGAAGCCAATCGGACTCGGACTCTGAGAAATCCAAGGAAAAGAATGATCAAGACAACAAAATTGATGGAGCAGCGGTAAATCATAAAGCTTTTTTGTAAAGTTGTCAGACGCAAGGGGTAGTGCACTGTAAAGTCCACACGAAATCAAAACTGATTAAGTTAGTTACATTTCTGTCAAAGCACAGGATGAGACAACTAGCAATAAATGAAACATTACGTTTACATAATACAGAGAACGTAACTGTACCTTGCAGGCAAAAATTGTGCACTTTGCTTTTCTTATCTGTTTAAAAATAGTTGCAGTTTAAATCATATAGTTCTTTTAGTTGTAGTTTGTTTGGAGATGCTTTTTTTCTTTGACAAAGCAATGGCACAAAACACAGTGTTATTGTGAGAGGTCTACAAATGTTTTTGGTTTATTATGAAGCCCTGGCGGGACAGATTAGAGCGTGGGGTGTGCCAGATTTTAGCTAATTAATGGGGAAACACTGAGTAGGCACTTCACAGGGTTATGGATTGGAACGTTTGTTTGAAAATGTCTCTGTTGTTGTAATTCCTTGTAGTTTTGGAAGTCCAATCCCAGTATCCTGACAGTGCAAAGGTCAGCCATGCTCAGGAAACAACAGCTTCAACAGCAGCAGCTCCAGCAGCAGAGCTCCTCAAACACTGGCTCAGACGAGGTATTTGCTCTTACTGCATCACTGTAAAAATAATCACAGATTTGCAAGCTTGTCCAAACACCTCTGTTCATATAAGTGTGTCTTGTATTCTTACCTGCAGGACTCTTCCAGTAGTGATGAGTCAGATGATGAGTCAAAGAGCAGGAGTAAAGGGTGAGTCTGTCTGTTTGGAGTGGTAACTATCTGTGTTGGAACATCATATGAGATGACACTCTTGCTGTGCATTTGGTTTACATTAACCCTGACGTTCTACGTGCAGGTCTGGTTCAGACTCTGACTCGGGCTCTGGTTCAGGAAGTGGCTCGTCTGACTCTTCAGCAGAGGAGGAAGAGAACAGTGACGAGTCAGTGTCAGACTATGAGCCCAGTCACAAAGTCAAGAGCAGAAAACCTTCAAACAAGTACGCATTTTACCGTTATTTTATGCAGGGTTTTTTTCACAATAGTCTTACAATGTTTAGTAGGGATGCGCCGAAATGAAAATTCTTGGCCAAAGCCAAACAAAACACCAGGCCGAATACAGAACACAGTTTTTAATTTTTTTCAAAGTTTTTCTCACCAATGCATAAATTAAATACCCACAATGTGCTTTTTACTGTTTTGTCTGGCTATTAAAAAAAACTTAACACAAAAGATTTTTTTAAATATACCTATAATGCAACAAAGCACAATTTAACTTAAAATAAATTAGACAAATTCAATTTCTTTTGCAAAAGAAAATTCTTTCAAAACATTTACAGATCCTAATTTGAACACTTATGTGAATGTTATAATAAATGTGTTAATAGAGCTGTTGTCATTTATATTATTATTGGCTGAAAGCCGATACATCGCAAGCTCTGTGCATATTAGAAAACATAATGGTCTGCAGTTTGTGGTTTGTTTACTAATAGTTTGAGGCCATTTCACGAATTCAGTCATCATACAGTAACCAGCGGACTCTCTCACTGTCACCCTGGTTTCCTAAAGTCAATTAAGCTTTGGCTGTGACTTATAATGAGTAATTGCTTTTAACTAAACTTAACCATTGTTTAAATTTTTTTCTCCACACATTTTGACTCGCATGATGCCATTTTTAGTTTTCTGTTGCTGAATAAATCTTTGCTCATCTCATCTCTCAGGGCTACTGCCAGGAATGGGAAAAATAACAAAGCTCCCAAGAAGAAGCCCTCCCGCTCCTCTTCAGATGAAGAGGATGATTATAATAAAGCTCTAGCGGGACCTCGGCGGCAGGCAACTGTCAATGTGAGCTACAAAGAAGATGAGGAACTGAAGACTGACTCAGATGACCTGGTGGAGGTATGCGGAGAGGACGTCCCACCACCAGAGGAGGATGAATTTGAGACACTGGAGAGAGTTATGGAAATTAGGATAGGCCGTAAAGGAGGTAAGAACAGAAAATGAAGTACTTTTTGTATTTAACAACTGTTCAGACTCTGACTTGAATGAATTCCATTCAGTGAGCAAGACTGCAGGTTAAGCTATGTGGAGACTGTCATCTGTGGAGAAAAATTTATCAGACATATGTTAAATTGTGTGCTTGTTCTTTAACAGCAACTGGGGCTGTAACCACGGTGTATGCGGTAGAGGCAGATGGAGACCCCAATGCCAACTTTGACCCCAACAGACAGCCAGGAGAGGTGCAATACTTGATGAAATGGAAGAACTGGTCCCACATTCACAACACCTGGGAGACAGAGGAGACACTCAAACAACAGAATGTTAAGGGCATGAAGAAGCTGGACAACTTCAAAAAAAAAGAGCAGGAGAAAAAGAAATGGTATTATTCCTTAAAGACAGTTAATTTCCTTTTGGGTAACGTGGCTTTCAATGCTAATTTGTTCTTAAATTGTCACCCATAGGCTCAAATCTGCCTCGCCTGAGGATGTAGAGTACTTCAACTGTCAGCAGGAGCTCATGGATGACTTGCATTCCCAATATCAGCTTGTGGAAAGAATCATCGGTGAGAGGAAGCTGCCTCCTAATGTCTTTGTTTCAGTCTGTTGTTGGGAGTGTTAATTTACCTTTTCTGTTGTCTTAATCTTGCAGGGCATTCAAATCAGAAGTCTGCCGCAGGTTATCCAGATTACCTTTGTAAATGGCAGGGGCTGCCATACTTCGAGTGCAGCTGGGAAGACGGTGCTCTTATTGCCAGAAAGTTTCAAAAGTGCATTGATGAATACATGAGTCGCAATCAGTGCAAAACCATTCCCTCCAGAGACTGTAAGGTAATGGCAATCGACGCCAGTCATCTGAACTAGGAAATGAAACGGGCCACTCTCCAACCCATTTAATGTTGGATTTTCTTTAGGTTTTAAAACAGAGGCCACGGTTTGTACCCATGAAGAAGCAGCCTCACTACATTGGCGCAGATGGATTGGAGCTGCGAGATTATCAGTTGGAGGGTCTGAACTGGATGGCCCATTCTTGGTGCAAGTATGTCTGTTTGCTTTTTCCTAATAGACATCACCCTGGTTTCCTTGATAGATAGATTGCTGCATTTGTGAATTAATCTCTTCATCACTCATACTTTCCAGAGGAAACAGTTGCATCCTGGCAGATGAGATGGGTCTGGGCAAAACCATTCAGACTATCAGCTTCCTCAATTACTTGTTCCATGAACACCAGCTTTATGGGCCGTTCCTTCTGGTGGTGCCTCTGTCTACCCTCACATCTTGGCAAAGGGAGATCCAGCTCTGGGCTCCTCAGATGAATGTTGTGGTCTACCTGGGAGACATCAGCAGCAGAAACATGGTACAATAAAAAAAAAAATGCTAGAATGAGTAGGTCCTAGGATTCTTGCTCACAAGAACTGTAACGCCATTCTGTTTTTTTATTCAGATCCGGACACATGAATGGATGCATCCACAGACCAAACGACTGAAGTTCAACATTCTGCTTACTACATATGAAATCCTGCTGAAGGATAAGGTACAGTTTGAGAAGAAAGCCAAGTTTAAAGAGCACCTATTTTGCCCTTGTTCATAGGGTGTTAAATAAGTATTGGGTTTTCCCCAGAAGGTGTCTGTGAAGTTCAGCTCAAAATACTCCACAGATCATTTATTTATATAATTTTGAAAATGCCTGTTTTGAGTGAAATCAGAAGTGCACTGTCTTCATGCATGCTTCTTTAAATGCAAATTAGCTACTCCCCGCCCCCTAAATAGTGTTCTTTTACAGCTCATACGTCAGGTCTCATGCATTTTAAAGCCAAATTAGGTTAAACCTTTTAATATACAGTTTCTCAGAGCATACAGAAAGCAGCTGTTACATGGCATATGAGTACCAAACTAGGTTCTCTTTCATGTCTTATTGTACCTAAACTGTTGAATACACAAATTTGTTAAAAACATAATTTGCATATACACAGTCTATGTCTGTGAAGGTAAACAGCTGGGGTAACATGTTTGTTACATCGCTTTGTTAGATTGGCGTATTAAATGACAACAGTGTGATATACAGCGCCTACTGCTAGTCTACGCTGTTAAAATGAACCAAACAAAAAAAAATCCCTCACTGCTTTTGAAAGAAAACGTTTTGTAGCTCTCCGAAGAACTTAAATGCTAATTTTAAATGTGTGCGGTTCACTCAGGGCAGGGTTATGGGCGGTTAAGAGTTATGGGCGTCACATTCTGAATATTTTAATTTAAAATGAATTCTGCATAAAAAGGTGCCCTTTATTGCATGTATTGATATCTATGTAAAAGAGAGTAATTTAAATTGTAATTTTGTCAGACCAGAGAGCTCATTGTTAAACTTCCTCTTGCAGTCTTTTTTAGGAAATGTGAACTGGGCGTTCATTGGCGTAGATGAAGCTCATCGGCTGAAGAACGATGATTCGCTCCTCTACAAGACTATGATCGAGTTCAAGTCCAACCACAGGCTCTTGATCACAGGCACACCCCTCCAGAACTCACTCAAAGAGCTCTGGTCTCTACTACATTTTATTATGCCTGAAAAGTACGTGTGCTCTTGTCATATCAGTTCAATACGTAGCCTCAGACTTCATTGTAGCAGTGCTACTATTTGCAAGTGAAGTTTTTTTTCATGTGTTTTTTTTTTTTGGTAGCACTTTTTTTGTGGTTTGTTTTAAACTTGTCAAGGCCGAGTACCATAGAGAGAAGAGTTAACCACATTCTTGTATCAGTGTATTACAATGTAATAGTCAGATGTCACCGAATGAAGGGCTGATATAATCAGGCATGTTTGTAGATTTCACTCGTGGGAGATGTTTGAAGAGGAACATGGCAAAGGCAGAGACTCTGGCTATACCAGCCTTCATAAGGAGCTGGAGCCCTTCCTGCTGCGCAGAGTGAAGAAGGATGTGGAGAAATCTCTGCCTGCCAAGGTGGAGCAGATCCTCAGGGTAGAGATGAGCGCTGTTCAGAAACAATACTACAAGTAAGACAGCATTTAAATTAAAGCGATGAGTACTATAGAGAGAGACTGCACAAACGCAAGCTTTTACAAGATCGCATGGAAGAAACATTGTACTTTATTCATGTAACTGGTCTTGTCACTATATCCTAACAAATGGTTCTGTTTGAAGAAAATCTACCTTGGTTCTATAATTCCTATTTATATCCAATCTTTTTTTTGTTCAGGTGGATCTTGACGAGAAACTATAAAGCCCTGAGTAAAGGCACTAAAGGAAGCAAGTCAGGCTTCCTCAACATCATGATGGAATTGAAAAAATGCTGTAACCACTGCTACCTCATTAAATCGCCTGAGGACAACGAGTTCTACAACCGACAAGAAGGCCTACAGGTGTGTTTTCACTCTCTGGTGAAAAGCACTCATTGTAGTCAAATTGTAATAGTCACAAATATAACTAGCTTATGTAAAAATAGAAAATAGTTGCGTTTAGATTTGTATAAGTCACAATGACACATTGAAAAAAAAAATTCTTAAAAGGTCACAAATGGTTTGGTTAAAATATTTACAGGAAAATGTGATTTATGGCTTGTTTAAGAAAACATTAGCATGCCCACCGGTTACCAGTTGCACTCTGTTTTTCCTGCACACATAAAAATGTTTTTTATAAGCAATTATTGGTTTGACAACATGTATAGACATGACATTCTAAATTAAAGTCCCCTCACTAAGTGTCACTGAGCAGATATCCTAGAAAATACCTGTGTGGTGGAATTTGAATATTGTGCTTTTAATGGCTCCTTAGTGAAGGGAGAGTAGTGATCTTTTCAAAAGCTCTTGCTGGAGGAAAAACCTGTCCTGCATAACCACAGCTAACCGAAACTATATATATATTGTCTGCAGCACCTTATTCGCAGCAGTGGAAAGCTGATTCTTCTGGATAAACTGCTGGTTAGGCTGAAGGAACGAGGGCACCGTGTGCTCATCTTCTCCCAGATGGTTCGGATGCTGGACATCCTAGCTGAGTACCTGAAGTACCGGCAATTCTTTTTCCAGGTGATGGCAGGACTCTGGCGTTAAATGCACTGTTTGTTGATCAGGTGTGACTTACGGAAGTGTTTGTGTTTATAGAGACTGGATGGTTCTATAAAGGGTGAGATGAGGAAGCAGGCATTAGATCATTTTAATGCAGAGGGATCTGAGGTAAGTGTGAAATTATGAAAGTGTTCAAATATTCATTCTGGTGTTGATTGCATTTATCCTTGTGAATTCTAACATTGTTTCACTATTTGATCTGGTTAAATTATTTTGGTGCAGTGCATATTTATTAAAATAATAAACAATTAGGCTTTCGTAATTTGCTGAAAAACTGAGGATTGCGTTTGTCTCTTGCAGGATTTCTGCTTCCTGTTGTCCACACGAGCAGGTGGTCTGGGCATTAACTTGGCCTCTGCAGATACAGTGGTCATTTTTGATTCCGACTGGAACCCTCAAAATGACCTGCAGGCCCAGGCCAGAGCACACAGGATTGGTCAGAAAAAACAGGTCAGTCTCCACATTAGCATCAACTCCACACGTTACATGCAGTCAAACCAACATATGTTACATTATGATATTAGTCAAAACCTTAACTGGCATATCAGTTGTGTAGTGCATGCTGGCTTAATTGCATGAATATTGATTAGAGCTGTACATTTTGCAGTGCAAATAGCAGTACAATTTCTTATTTTATTTTAATCAGATTTTTGAATGCTTAAAAGTGCACACAAAAAAATTAATAATGCTCAGAAAAACTAAGTTATAACTGAGTGACCTGGCAACAGTATTCATTACGCCATTTCAATGTCATTTCAACATCAACTTTCTTTGCACGAAATAAACTATATATTTCTTCTTTATAATTTAGTGTAGTTCAGTACTGTAAATATGTAATATTCTCTTTCAGGTAAATATATACCGTCTGGTGACGAAAGGCTCGGTTGAAGAGGATATTATTGAGAGAGCCAAGAAGAAAATGGTATTGGACCACCTTGTTATTCAGAGGATGGACACCACTGGAAAAACTGTCCTTCACACGGGTGCTGCTCCTTCAAGGTACAGCTACCTTGAGAAACACTTTTTTTATTGTTTTTTTAAATTATTTTTTTAAATTTGAAAGTTTTGGTATGTGTATATATAAATGGTGTGTTATTGTTTGATTTCCTGCAGTTCCACTCCTTTCAACAAGGAGGAACTGTCAGCCATCCTGAAGTTTGGTGCTGAAGAACTTTTCAAAGAACCAGAGGGAGAGGAGCAGGAACCTCAGGTCTGTGGGGTTTAATACTAGGGCTGGGCCATGTACTGCATTTGGTTGCGATCATGTACGTTTCCTTGCTGTAGCATCACGAATGCTTGTCACTTGTCACAAGTGCTGCATTTTAAAAACAAGTGATTTGAGTGCAATAAGAAGTGGAATTTTTGGAAGGGGTGTCATGCACATTTTGTCAGTAAAGCCAGTTCTGTAAGTGGAAATTAATCTCCATCACCTGCTTTCAGGTAGTGCAGCATTTACTACACAGCTGTAACAGGCTATGTGAAAAATATCACAGATAATCGTACGATTAAGAAATCTTAAAAGTAGTTTGTGATAATGACAACAGTTTAGACACGTTGAATCAGTGCAAGCTGTTAAATCGTCTGTTTATTCAGCTGATAATCACAGCTTCTGTCTAATTGTGATTTAAAATTTTGATTTATCGTGCAGCTCTAAAGGTGCGCTCTCTGAAAGCTAGTTTGAGAACACACATAAACCATTATGAATGAGAATAGTTTTGTTTTTGTTTATTATAACATTTCTAGTGCTTGGAGTTTTTCAAGTAGGTCTATATGATTTCTGTATCTTCTGTTGTAGGTATTTTTGTCTTACTGCTTGTAGTTCCTTTTGTTCTTATTTTATCGCTCACCGTTTACTTGTCACAGCTTGAGGTTTTTTTTTTTTGTGATATTGAAATTGATTGAGAAATTTTCAAGGGTTTCAAATATTTTGATGTCATCACACCATGCAAAAACAACTGTGCCAGTTTTATGATATAAAATGACATTATCATACTTGTATTGTCACACAAGAGTTTTGTCATGTTTTCCACTCCTATTTATCACAATGTATAGATATGGACTTCTGTGCATAAGCTAATGTGTGATATGTTTGTTGATCTGGTAGGAGATGGACATTGATGAAATCCTGAAGAGAGCGGAGACCAGAGAGAATGACCCTGGACCGTCAACTGTAGGAGAGGAGCTCCTCTCACAGTTCAAGGTATACACTTAAAAACTTAACATCTGTGTTTCCCTTTCACGTGTGCTGCACTGGCGCATGAGTAACACACAATTAAACAATGCTTGCTCCATCTTGCAGGTAGCAAATTTCTCCATGATGGAGGACGAAGAGATTGACATGGATACAGAGAGGGACGGTAAGAACTGGGATGACATTATCCCAGAGGAACAGCGGAGGAGACTTGAGGAAGAGGAGCGACAAAAAGAGCTAGCAGAGATATATTTACTTCCCCGCATGAGGAAGTGCGCTAAACAGGTTAGCCAGTAGCCAGTCTTTTTACGGTGCCATTAATGTCAAATCCTTGGGAATTATTTCCGTTAGACAAATTGAATAGTGTCATTTATCTCTTATGGACCAGTATACCAATCAACACCATGTAATGTTATGTAATGAAGTATAATAAAATGTTGTTATTATTAAGTATTATAAAAAAAAAAAATGCAAAATTAATCTGATAGATTTGTGGTCTTTGCATATTATTATGAATGTATAAAACAAAACAAGATCAAAGCATATTGAGCTTCATGTCTTATTTTGTTTTGTAATGACAGATAAGCTTCAATGGTAATGAGGGCAGACGCAGCCGGAACAGACGATACTCTGGTTCAGACAGCGATTCTGTCTCTGACAGAAAGAGGCCCAAGAAACGAGGAAGACCTCGAACTATTCCAAGAGAGAACATCAAGGGTTTCACTGATGCTGAGATACGCAGGTAAAGCTGCTGCTTCTCAGTTTAGCTAATTCAACACCTAGGGGGGAAAATCTGTAAAACAAAAACATTATGATTATAATTTTTTGGATAATCTAATGACAGGTCACTGTTAAATGTATTGATTGTTTTTGATTGTCCTTCATACAAAATGTAGATCTAATCAACGGTAAAGTGTATCTTGATTATTGACTTTACTATACAACTTTTTTCCATACAGGTTTATTAAGAGCTACAAAAAGTTTGGTGGCCCTTTAGAAAGGTTAGTAGTGGTTTTTAATTTCTTCATATGGTAGCGGTTGTGCGTTGGCTTCTGTCATTGATGTTACTGTTTGTGTATTACAGACTTGATGCTATCGCTCGCGATGCTGAGCTGGTGGACAAATCGGAGCATGATCTGCGTCGACTGGCTGAGACCGTACATAACGGCTGTTTGAAAACGCTAAGGGAGAACCCCTGTGGACCCGAACGAACCTCAGGCAAGAGCACCACAAACCCACACTGACTGAATAATGAGGAGTCTGTGTAAACTAGGTCCTGGAGGGAGGTGAATTGTGGCCGGGTTATTGTGTTTTGTGCATTTTGCTCATTCCACTTAATCCTGCTGAGTTCAAACTCATGCCTCTGGGTTGTCTGTCATCCTTTTCCACCCTTGATGAAATGAAAAGCACATTTAATTGCATGGGTGCAGTTATAACAATTTTGGATGCCATAAAGTAGCACGAATAAGACACTACCTGTAAAACAAAGATTCTCTCATTCCTACTGCAATGAATACATGCACTCCCATATGAAGCTTTTGGCATTCGGCACGTTTAAATATGTTTCAAAGACTGACTTGATTTTATTTTTGCGCTGGTTCGTATCAGGAGGCAGGCAAAGGAAGGTTAAGGGACCCACCTTCAGGATTTCGGGTGTCCAGGTCAATGCTAAGCTGGTGATCTCTCATGAGGAGGAGCTGGCACCATTACACAAGGCCATTCCTGCTGACCCTGAAGAGAGGAAGAGGTATATTAGCATTTACATGAGTGCATTGCAATTCATGCAACCCTAGCCTGATTTCGACACAGTTTTGCTTTAATGTTTGCCTCAAATGTTTTTTTCTTGGCTTTAAAGGAGATATATATTATAAAGGAGAGATATATTATACTTTGTGAGGACAGAAAAATGACTTGTTAAACAAGACCCTCTTTTTTTTTTTGTCCTGAATAATACAGGTATATAATCCCATGCCACTCAAAGGCAGCTCATTTTGACATTGAGTGGGATAAAGAAGACGACTCCAGCCTGCTTATTGGAATTTATGAGTACGGTTATGGCAGCTGGGAGATGATCAAAATGGATCCAGACCTCAACCTCACACACAAGGTGCAGAAACACTTGAAGAATCTGTGTTGTTTGATCAATTTGCCATTACACTGTGTCCTTGTTGCATTAGTGATTATGATGTTTGAGTGATAAATTGTTACAAAACTTGTTGCAGCTCCTTCCAGATGACCCTGACAAAAAGCCACAGGCCAAGCAGTTGCAGACACGAGCTGACTACCTCATCAAATTACTGAGCAAAGACCTTGCCAAGAAGGAAGCACAGAAACAGGCCGGCACAGTAAGTAACACAGATTAAATACAAAAAAGCAGAACAAACAGTGTTGTGTAAAGTGGCTTAATTATAACTTATAACAATAACATTGTCTGTGAACAGCTAATATCATTTTATTTGCTGTTCAGTGCTTTATTGATCATACAATATAATCACGGTTGTTCTTTCTGCTCTATAGGCAAATTCACGCAAGAGAAAACCACGGGGCAAGAAGAATAAACCTGTAAAAAACAAGATGGATGACGTAACGAACAGTCTGTCGTCTGTACCACCATCAGATAAGAGCTCTGAAGAAGAGGATGAGAAGGAGGAAGAGGAAAAGGTTTGTGTTGCTTTAATAGTGCTGGTGTACCATGCGAGGGCAGAGGCTGCTATGTTTAAGCAACTTAATGAAAAGCCTACTATGTCAAAATGCAAGAGCAATGGCAAAACAAGTTGTTAGTTTTAGCTGTGACCCCCAAAAAACAAACAACAACTCCCTTAAACTTACTCTCAACAGCTGTCACTTTTTATTTAGGAACCAGGGTTCTCATGGATGTGGAAAACCTAAATATATATTAAAGAATTGTCAATTATGAGATTTCTGAACCTGGAGAAGTCATGGACATTAATCAATTCTTTAAACTCAGAAATTGCGTAGTTTTTCTAGACGTTTCGGAGTTAAAATAATTTTGATAACCTTATTGTAATCATAACCTAGTAGAAAGGTTATGTAAATGCATTACTGAAGCTTAAATAAGAATAAGTTTGTGAGTCAGAAGATAAAGAATTGAAATAAAATGTATATAATTTTAACATTTTTGCCTAGATTCTGTAAACCTTTTTTAGTTGCCAAAGTAAACTGTTAATGTAATGTGGAAATTGCTCCAGAATAAAATGAATATCATACCTTCATGCAAATCCTTCTCCGCAAACCCACCCAAGTACCAGTTATGTGATTTATCGGAAGTGTATTTTTATTTCACAAGCTGCATGCTCTGTATCGAATAGTCAATTTATTTTTTTTATGCTAGTAAGTGCTGAGAATGCACTTTCACAAGGTACATTGTCAGAATCAAAAAGCCGTTATAGAGTGGTTTCCCAGGACTGGTGACATTTGCTGTATGATGGGCACTTAGGCTAAAGTGGATGCATTTCTGACCACATTCCCTGAGACTGATCTTAATGCCATGAGTAAACAAGGTCTGTTACATCCTGACTTTAAGACATTTCATGAACTCACAGGAACAAGATGCTTTGGCAAAAAAAAAGTGGTATGACATTGTGATTGCCCACTTTTTCTCCTCTTAAGCTTTTTTCCTGAAGTTCAGCTGATTTATCAGTATACTAATTCTAAAATTAAAAAACAAAGGCAAAAAAAACAACAAAAAGCAAATTGATCAAATTTACTTGGACAATTGATTTGATGAATCATTCCACCTTGGTTATATTTAAAAATAAATATTGTTTCTTGCAATTTGACATCCTTGATGAAAGCATAAAGTCCCACCCATCGCCTGTGCTAAAGTGTTTGTTCTTTCAGGAAACTCCTCCAGCTAAGCCGGCCAACAGAAGAGCACGTGTATCAGAGCGGCCAGTAAAGGAGGAGGACGAGGACGAGGACGAAGATGAAGAGTCTGATGAAGATGGGCCTGAGGATAAAGAGCCCGAAGAGAAGGACATAATGGAGAAAGTGGTCAAAAAAGAGATTAAGAAGGAGAAGAAAGAGGAGGTTCGGGACAGCAAAGAGAGAGAACCAAAAGAGGAGATAAAGTCAGAGCCTGAAGAAGAGACTCCTGCAGAGAAGGTCACAATGTTCATAATCATACAACTCTTAACACACCCTTGTTTTAAAACCCTAGTGAGTTGCCTACCTAAAAGGATTTTTGGTTATTAGTGTTATTTCAGCAAGCCTTACATGACCGAATCTATGAGAAGTGTCAAGGGATTTCAGTTTGTCCCTTTTTTCCATTCTAAAGCAATACGTATGACACACATTTGCCAGAAATTTCAGCAAAAACTGTTGATGGGAATTGTGAAACACTGACTGAAATAGTTTGTCAACTGCCTTCAGTAGCCACATGCCAAAGACTGCTTGTATGCTGTTCTAGGCAGCTTGCTAGGTTTTAAGACATTAAAGTGTATTCAAATATACTATTGGGTACAACATTTGCATGAATTGTTCAAAAGCTGTTTACTGCATTCTCAGGCTGTAGAGGTGAAAGCAGAAGTGCGGGACAAGAAAGGTGATACCCCTGTGCACACGCCCTCAGGAGGAGATGCGATTGCCTTGTCTGAGGAGTCTGAAGAACTCGACCAGAAAACGTTCAGTGTGGTGAGTTTGTGGCATCTCGGTAGATGTTTTTTTTTTTTTTTTTTGTTCCCCTAGCCAAGTCTCAATTCTCTTATTTACACTTTGTGGAGAACATATTTGAATGTTACTTGAGGTACATTTCCTAAGTTTTTTTTTTTTTTTTTTTGGTGCAAAAAAGGTGAAAAAAAATTTCAACCCACATTCTGATCCACTGTCTAAAACTCCCTGTTTTAAGGGGCGTGACCTTGGGTTGTCAGGAATTGGCCTCTCTGTTATAAATGGAAAAATTCACTGCATAAGAAACAATATCAACACTCCCCGCTATTGCATTTAAATATGGAGGGCAATTCAGTGTCAAGCATTTGAGTTTTCCCTCTTTTGCTCCCTGCTTTCCTTCACTTTTAAATAGCTTTAAATATGCTAACAACATATAGACTGAATATCAGTAAACACAGATCACTAGGTTTCACACAGAGCTGATGTCTAATTTTCTAAATCACATTGATGTGAGGTGATTGCACTGGCATGAAGCATCTGTATCATGTGTTTGTCACAGTGTAAGGAGCGCATGCGGCCAGTGAAGGCAGCACTCAAGCAGTTGGATCGTCCAGAGAAGGGTCTGTCTGAGCGTGAACAACTGGAGCACACGCGTCAATGCCTGATCAAAATAGGAGATCACATCACAGAGTGTCTGAGAGAATACACCAACCCCGAACAGATCAAACAGTGGAGGAAGTATGGCCATTTTATCACAAGCTTAGAAAATATATGAGGGTTAATACTGAGTTTAACCTTGCTTATTTCCAAATTCCAGAAATCTGTGGATATTTGTTTCGAAATTCACGGAATTCGATGCAAGGAAACTGCATAAACTGTATAAACATGCCATCAAGAAAAGACAAGAAAATGCTCAGGTATGTTTTCAGAGATTGTGAAATTTGTAACGTTTTTGCCTAGTTTAGTATCCATTGCTTTATTTCATTATTTGTATTGTTATCTTAGGAATATTATAATTTGTGTTGTTTGGTTCATTTCAGGCAGTGGAACAGAACACAAGCACTGTAAATACACAAAGCTTTAAACATGCAGGTATGTCTGCTCTCTATTTTGTATTAGTTGATGATTAACATCCAAGCATATTGCACATGTGTGACTGTGACCCCCCCACAAAAAAAAAAATTTCTGTAGGAAACTTTCAAAATATCTTCACGAAACATGATCTCTACTTAATATCCTAATGATTTTTGGCATAAAAGAAAAAATTATAATTGTCACCAATACAATGTATTGTTGTCTATTGCTACAGATATACCCATGCTACTTAAGACTTCTTTAAGACTGCTTAAAAATTGTCCCCAATTTTCTAAACTCATTATATTGTAAATGATTCATCCATTTTTGCATGTTTCACTTATCAACAATCTTCATTTTCAAATATAACCGCATCTGTCTAGTGATGTATGCTGCACTTATTTAGTCTGCTTTTTTTTTATATACAGACTGTGAGATCTCATCTCATTCCATTCAGATAACGATTGATAAACCACTGCCCTAATAATTTTTCAGATTATCAGTTTCTTATGGATCTACGTCACAATAAAAAGAAAAGATCTGTTGCTGCTTCATCTTTAATGTTGTATGGAGAATGAATGCTGTTGTTTTTGCAGATGTTGAGCGGATAAAGGAGTCACAGCAGGACGACAGCAGCAGAGACAGCTACAGCTCTGACAGACATCACTCATCTCGCTACCATGAGCATAGCAAAGATCGGCACTCTGGCGACTCGTACAGGAAGAGTTCAGATTCCAGGAAGAGACCCTACTCCTCCTTCAGCAATGGCAAAGACCACAGAGAGCGAGAGAGGGACCAGTACAGAGAGAGAGGAGAGCGACAGGACAGCAGGTCATTAACCATCCTTTTCAGTGTTTAACAATAGCAGGGTTAACAACACGTCATTGGCACAATTTTTTTTAATGGGGTGATTTGTATAAAGCACATGCCATTGCAAGGAAAAACCATGTTGTGCTAATTCATGGCCCTGTTTAAAGTTAAAGCCTTGGTGTGAACAAGGGAAAAATTATTAAAACCTGAACACAATTAAGTTGTGAGAACAGATTAGGCCATTTCTTGCAGTGAATATAAATTGATGAGGACAATTTAGGGTTGTACAATATTATTGGCAAGTAAAGGCTAAAAATTAAGTCCTGGCTTCTTCCCCTCGAAGAGGCTGATCATTTTTGTTTGAAAAAAATGGACAAATAATAGCTTTAATATTGGCAGATTTCCTTAAATGTATAGTTCACCCCATAATTTAAATGGCCATCATTTACTCAACCTTGACTCGTTCCAAACTTGTATGAGTTTCTTTATTCTTTAAACGCATAAAAAGATGTTTTGGAGAATGTTGGTAACCAAGTCAATGGCCGCTGTTACATGTAGGCAGTTTTAGTGCTTTTCCTGCAATTCCTAGGTCAGCAAGGTTGAATTTCTTGACCACTAAAAGTGAATTTGTACTATAATACTAAATGAAATATAACGGATAGATATAGAACTAAACTTTTTAAAGTGAAGGTTCTTAACTGTATTCATATACACATTCCTTGCTTTAAAATATTAGTTTGTAGTATAAGACCAATGTTCCATCTTTCGACCACACACACACGTGTAACTTTAATGTGCTATTATTTGATTTAATTATTGAAGTAACTAAATTATGCATATTATAGGTTACCTGTAAAAACCAAAAAACAATAAAAAAAAATCTCAAGCAGAAGAGTTTAGTTCGTTACTGTAAGAATGAAACGCATTGCTTACTTAATCATTGCCAAAACATGGCAACGTTTTATTTAATGTCATTGCGTTTGCATTGGCTCCTGGCAACCGTTAGTGTTTTATTTGTACAGTGACTGATTAGACACATCATTCTTTCTATGAAACCTGTAAACTGCATTCTCCTAGTCTAACTTTACACCAACTCCCCCTCTTCATTAAAATTAGGCCTTATTAGTATTCAAATTAGATTCTAATTTAAAAAGTGCAGCATTCAAATGTAGTTTTTCTGAACATTTTAAGAATTATGGCTGTCAAAATGTCAAGCAATTTTTGAATATCGGGTTGTTTTAGGAGTTGAAGGTCCTCATTGTTTCTGATGGTAACTTGTGACTGATTTTTGCAGATACTACAGCGACAGCAAGCACAGGAAGCTGGATGAGCACCGCTCCAGCAGAGAGCACCGATCAGAAAGCAACTCCAAGGATAGGACTCACTCCGAACACCGCTTCCACTCTGAGCACCGCTCTGCCTCTGACTACACTCATCACAAATCGTCTCGGGACTACCGTTACCATTCGGACTGGCAGCTGGAGCACCGGCCACGCTCACCGTATGACTCTCGCTCGCCGCTGGGCCACCGCTCACCCTTCGAGTACTCGTCTGACCACAGAAGCACACCCGAACAGGTCTGGAGCGGCCGCAAGACATAACGCTCTCCACTCTGCTCGCTTCTAATTAGCCATAGAGACACAACACACAGGAAATGCCTTAGGGGACTGTTGGCCGCTGCACTGGGGCTCTGGGAGTGCCACCCTTTCCTACTCACCTTGGAGGAAACACAGATCACCTATTTTTGTATTTAAGAGTTAGCTGCATTCTTTCGTAGGTGCTGCAGAGTAATTTTTTTTTAATTATTATTTTTATAAATTGACTACTTTCCTTTTTGATTTGTTTGTTTTGGTTTCTTTTTTTACTTGGAAACCGATGAATCCGTGTTTCACTGTCACGTGCAACACTGGATCCAGACATACAGCCGTAAATAAACGCGACGCAGCTTATTTAAGAAGTGTTGAGTGAAAGGATGCTACAAACGTGTGTCGTCTTTATCCGCTAGAGGACCTGAGGGGTTTCTGTTTTTTGAAGGACTGGGGTTCACCTTCCAAAGTACCTCGTTTACAGTGTTTTGTGACCATTTTGCCAATTTTTATCTGTAATTTTTCTTTCCATCATGCTTGAATTATTTAAATCTGTCTCGGCTGTAAAGTAATCTGGACTATTTTAGCGCGCATCAGATAATGTCACTTTTTCCACATTGTACTACTGTAAATTATTGTATAAAGTAAATCAAATGGGCTTTTCTCAGGCTGGTATTTTTTTAACTGTTTCCCCATCAACTCAGGCTATTTTCTCTCTTCTTTGTTTTTGTTTTTTGAAAATCTCAGTAGTTTTGAATCAAGAAATGGAATGGGGTAAATATTCCACGTGTATTTGTTCTGTAGGATTGTTTGGTTTGTTGATGATCTCTTTGGTTTCTCTATTTGTAAGCGCGTTGGCCTCGCTTTATAACACAGCATCATGTCAAAAGATACGAACTGTGTAACAAAAAAAAAAAAAAAAAAGACCTGAAAGGGTCGATCGTAGCTAGAGGCACTTATGAGCTCTCCTTAGAACATTTCCATGATAATCTTTCCTCTTGTTTTCTATAAATGTTGGCAATAATGTAATATTTTCTATGCAGCCCGAGTGTTTTTCTGGTGACTGGCCCTATTAAGTCAGAATGCTGTTACAGGACATACTGATGTATATAGATCTCCTTCTATATTTCAAATCCAAATTTACACTGAAAATGCATGAGTTTTTAAAGTAATTGTTTTATATAATTGTTTATAAAGTCATTAAACTCAAATCACTGTTTTCACCTGTAATCTGGCTTTAATGTAATTTAGTGTGCATTTCATGCAATCATTTTCAAAATAGATTTATGATTACAAACTGTTAGTTGATGCTCTTATTTCAATGATATATTGTTATGCCAGGAAACGTTCTCCACCCGTGTTTATATTCTCCAAAAACTAACTCTTTAGACCTTCATTGCACTACTTTAGTTGTGCAAAAAGTTGATAGACACCAATATACTCTAGTGCAAGCATTATGTGGGTTTTTTTCTGTAGTTTAGTAAAGGAAGAAAAGCTTGCTTGCTAACCCAGCTTTGCACCTGCAGTCCAATCAGACTGAGGGAAGTGATAAAACCGCCAAGCCCGTGTCTTCCAATCATTTAATAGTTGATGTCAAATGCATGATTCATACGCTTACAGTTTCAATGTTATCAGAAGACATTTATACAAACAAAAACTCTTATCACACATAAATAGATCTTAGAATGCATATGTTAAATGACCTCGAGATGCAAGATAAAAGTATTTTATGACCTTATAATACAAGCCAAGGCTAACAATGTCTAAGGAAGTTTACTGAAGCATTGCAGGGTGAGCATCACTGGATATCTTGTAACATGATCTATGTCTTACCCGCTTAAACACAACTATGGTAACTTGGCTGTCATGTAAACTAATATGGCTGCCACAGGTTCAAAGACAGGCACGGGCAAAAAGAGTAACAATAACCGGCCCACTTCCAGTTTGAAAAATAAGCATAGAAAGGCAACATTTATTCAGGCAAGAGTCATCCTGGAGGACAAGTTGAAATGGCTGGGAGTTTTAGTAGGTCTTTTTCTCCTCAAATATAAGGTTGGCAGTGGCTTTTTTGGCTGAAAGACAAAACAAAAGACTACATCATCAACCGTTCACATTTGCTTTTAAAAACGGCAAGGAAATTAACGACAAATGCTATAAACAGTGATCATATAACATGCTTCTCAAGTCGTTGAGGATAAAACATCAAGATTCTGTTTTATTTGCTGCAAACACATGAAATGCATCTGGTTTTCACCTTCATCTTTAAACTTGTCTGCTGCCTCTGATGCTTTATCTGTGATGTCCTTCACCACATTGTCGATCTTGGCTTCATTCTTTAAGAAGAAGGGCCGGATGATTCTTGTGTAGATCAGAACGGAGCCGTTTGATGGAGTTGGAGCCATGCACCAAACCAAGAAAGCGCACTTGCAAGAAAATAAATACATTACAGTTAAGCATTAATGACAAACATATGAATGTTTTTGTGTCTACTGTCCCAGGTTCGAGGGGTTCAAAAACAAAGTGTACTAAAGTGAAAACATTTGGACTGTAACTCCCCATCGCTCGATCCTAAGTTGCATATCACTGGAATTAGTCGGACTGAACTGGAATTCATTATGGTCACGACCAGTCCCAATTTCTGTATCAGAAGATACACCTTTATCTTTTGAAAGCATATTTTCACAAAATGTAGTACATTTATCCCATATATATAAAGAGGCACAACTAATTTCAAAATGTTAATAAAATCAAAACCATGTTAACCCTAAAAATAAAGACTTATTAGTTATGCCTGTAAACTATTAACAGAAGAATAAGATTTGGCACACTTATTAGGGTACACACTTACTAGTCTGTGATCTCTAAACCAAACTTAACACCCCCAACCAGTACAAAAAAAAATTAACTTTTAGTTTTAAATAGTAACCCCCTTGGTCTAGAAACAAAATTTAATTGTGATAATTAAAGAATAGTTTTACTATTACTGTCAGTTATGCCAAAATGAACCCATTCTTATCATGCACCAATATATATAAAGTGGCTGTATGGCTTATATTTTTTATTAAATTATATTAATAATAGCATTAACTATTATGATGCTGATTATTAATAAAAGCATTAACATGTTGTTACCACAACAAAATGCATTTGGCTGTAGCTAACTAACACAATGCTTTATTCTGTAGAATACCTTTCCCAGGAAGTAGAAAGGGAACCAGGAGAGGAAAATGTCAGCGAAGAACTCTGCAATGCTGAACACGCCGTAAACCACCCAGTAGGTCAGCCATTTTGTGTCGTCGTCTTTGGTTGCGCTCTCAATGGCTTTGATTCTGCAAACACACGAGACCAATATGACGCTTTCTCTACACGCTCACTGCCATTTCAGATTCACTAATAATAGATCATAGGCAGAAGATAAAGAATCTGTTGTTCTTGAGCATTAGATAAAGTCTAACGTATAATATAAAATAACAGTCAGAAAGACTACAATAGACAGTTTTTTAAAGAAGACACAATGTAATAATATATAGATATATTAGTGCTGTCAATTAATCACAATTAACCATAAGAGGTTTCTGTTTATATGTTTACTGTGTAAATTTATTATGTATATAAATACACACGCATACACTATTATTTATACATTTGTATACATCTTTATATATTCATGTTTTTATATTTTAGAATATATATATATATAAATGTATTTAATATATAAACAAATATTTTTCTTCAATATATACATGCCTGTACATGTATATATATATATATACATATATATATATATTTTTTCTAATGCAAGTTAATAAAAATAAAATTTTACAGTATAATAGACTATTTACTTAAAATGATAGAAATTTCAGTGTTTACATACATTTTATTCTAGGCCAGAACATATAATTCAATGGAATACTACAATGATTGAGAGATAAACAATTAGATAAATAAAAAAGACGATTCAGTCTTGTAAACGATCATCTTCATATGTTACTAATATTGAAGTATTACATTTACTTTATTATAATTAGTAGAGGTTTGATGACTAAAAGACACGTTACGTAAGAGCTTAAGGTGGACGTTTGTTCTGTTAAACTCAAGAGTTTTTACTTGCTAAAAACGTGCGCATTATCATTAAGAAGGCATGTAGTCGATTGTGTAAGACAGGCTTATCAGCCAAGTTTTGATCATGCTGATAACTTCGAGGCCGGGAAAAAAAATCTGGAATTTACAGTCGTCTCCATAACCACATGAATAACTATATTTTAATTGGTTGGAATCTGAAGGTGCCTCGAGTGTCCCCTGAAAAGGTTTTTGTTTTGTGCAATAAAAAGTGAAACTGCATGCTTGACACGCAACAAAACCTCACTGATTCCTGCGTGTGAAGCCAGCGCATTTCAGCTTCCTCATGACCATGTTTGATGAGTGTTGATCAGTGTTTGTGTGTAAAGAAAACCCCAGACAGTCTGTTCATTATATAAAGTCACTGTGTGTCCTTAGGTTAGATCCATTAACATTTAAAAGCTTGATACATCATTGGTTGCCTGGACTTTCCACAGATGGACAGTCATGATTATCTTCAGAGCAAGAGATTATGAGTGTGATTTTTGGTTTTATATAAACAGAAGTTATAAATTTTGCAATTACACTGTCCATTTCATCTCTAACACATCAATGCAAACAACTCCAGATCAGATTCTGGAGGTATTGTTCTAAATGAATCAATGATTCATTAAATGACTACATTATGGATGTTAATGACCAACCGTTGATTGATTGATTGTTTGATCAGCATTAACATTGTACTGAATTAACTTAATGATTGTCAATTAATCAGTTGCAACACAAGTGTGTGCAGTAATCATGCAAACAGATTTTAATAACATTTGTTGGTTATTAACTTTATTTTAAGGTGTAATACAGTACTAAGTACTAAGTAATATTAACTACATGTACTTACTATATGGTTAGGGTTAGGATTTGGCATAGTTACTTGCATGTAATCAAGCATTTTTTTTATTATTATAACTAGTGTTGTCAAAAGACCCGGTACTTCGGTACCAAGTCGGTACTAAAAAATTTGAAACGTTACGGTACCAGGTTTTCTGAAGTACCGGTAGTACCGAGCAACGGGTAAACCCGGT
>JAUMHP010000059.1:691113-702592 GCA_032361065.1 Enteromius trimaculatus
AAATTGGTACCGAGAACCGTGGATTTTCACTGGTATTGGTACCGAATACTGAAATTTTGGTACCGTGACAACACTAATTATAACAGTAATAACATGTAATAAGAACACCTTAAAAATGAAGTGTTACCCATTTGTTTTGTAAATTTAGAGTAGCAGCAAATACATTGTATGTAAAAGTGCAAACTAAGACATGCAGGTATGTGTATGTTATACAAGTAAAATGATATATACAAATAATTTGCAAATAATAATAATAATCTTGCTGTACTACCTTGTATTGGATACTTCATTTAATCCCAAAATAACATAAAGTGGCATTTGCATATCACATTAATAATTCAAATCTCATTAACACTGCAAACGTTTTAACTAAATTGCAGATTCTTTAACATGATTTTTGTGCTTTTTCTCTATATGTGTTTATACATGATCAGTAAAATAGACATTAATATTATATATTTATTTCATAATATTGTGTTATATTAAAATTACATTTAAACCTTAAATTTCTTCAACTTTGTTTAATAGCTGTTGATAAGACATTGTTAAATGTCTATTTTTGTGATGATTAATGGATGGACAACTAGAAATAACAATATTTAATGAAAGACTGAATGAACATAACAATAACCATATAAAAAACTAGCTACAACGTTGCAAAAGAACTGCATTTATTTTGCAGCGTGCAATTCCTACTCCGCGCCATTGCTGCGATGACGTCAAGACGTTGCAACCGCGAAGATGACGTAATAAACTGCCAAATGATTCCAAAATTAAAAAGAAAAATCTGTTACAACTCCAACTCACGATATGTACGCAGGATAGACGAATCCGATGAGATTACAGAGCAGAGAAGCACCGTATCCGATCACCAGATAAACCGCAATGAACAAGATGACAGCTGCAAGACAAAAGACAACATGTCAGATCTGTCAGGGCTTCGCATATTATACGACAAGCGTATTATTGCTTAAACAGCATAAAAAAGCTTGGTGTGACGTGTCCGACATTACAGCACACATGTGTTCCTGGTTATAATAGCTTCTTCCATCAACACTCACCATACGCGATGTAGGACCTGTTCATTCCGGTCCTTGCCTCGATCTTTGCCAGCAATTCCGTTATCATGTTTTTCTCGTAAAGAAACTTATCAAAGCGTTCTTTCAGACCGTGCGCCATGATTTGTCTGGTTTGTTGATGGATTTATTGCGAAATGAAAGACAAATTGATGAACAGCAGCTCTACTCCCCAGCTCACGCTGACACGCTGAGGGTGTTACGTCACGGAACCACTTCCTCGACCACACCCTTCGGAGTAAAACAGAACGCGAAAGATTTATTTATTTGCTTTTTAAATGTAAAGTTAAATAAAGGTGACGCTAAAATATGCGCACTAATCTATTTATAGTGCATGTGACTGTGCGAAGAGCCAAGTAATATTTTTTCACATTTTAAACATTAATGATCGCGTAGTCCAATCAATCAGGCAAACTTGCGATTCTCCTAAATCTCTCTCCGAAACTTCACTATGATTGGTCTCTTGGTGATGTCCGTTACGTAGAGAGCGATGTGATTGGTCAACAGTTCTTATGATGCAGTTGCGCGCTCTTTCATTAGCTGACTCTTCTGGCCCGGCCTACTGTGAAGTTTTTCATGCGCTGTAATATTTTTAGCTTGTTAGCATGCTAGCATCAGCGTCGTCGATAAAAATTCACGGCACTGCTTGTTCTTTTATTGTTAAGTGTTTGAATAGTACAGAACCATGTACTTTTGCCACATATTATAAATGCGAAGCACGCAAGTGTAGTAGCTTTGCGCTGTTTTTAACGTAATAGTCTTGCTTGTTCGGGATGTTTTTACCCTTAACATGGAGACAAAAAGAGGGGAGATTCCTAACGGGGTGCTGGATGACCTTTGCAGGTAAACCGAGAGAATACATTTACACCTGACTGTCTATTTAAAAGCACCCCTAACGTTACCTGTAATGTGCATTTATATCAGTTTGCGAGATCGAATAAGCTAGTCTTTGTTAAACGGCAATTTTACGGACTCCATAGGGCTGCGTTGCAAAACCTATTAAGCTGCTAACAGGCAGTCTTTTGAGAAAAGTAGGCGCCTTCCGAGCCTGCTGCAGTTTTGTACATCATTGGTGCATCCTGGGGATATTTGTTTATCACATGCGCGTTTCCAGCCGCGGGTTTGGATGCGTGCCAAATAGGCGGTATTTACGCTCAGAAGTGAATAACGTTTCCAAAGGTCAACCGTCTGTTGATAATGGCGATGAAAGTAGTAATTGTTGTTCATATGTTCTAATGTTGTATGTTAAATGGTCAATTGACTACTTGTAGTAGAACTACTTCCGTGTTCTATTTGGTACGGCTCACGCATTTCCGGTAACAACATCCACGCACCTTCAAATCCGGATGAAATAGGTGTTTAATTGCTAACAGAATATATCCTTTTAAAGAAACATTAGAGCGTTTTCATCTGGATATACATTACAAGCACTGTTTCTGTAACCGTAAGAAAGGGTCAATTGTGGGTTTATTTTTTTAAGTGTCCCTGTTCGGTTTTTTCCCTCCAAATAGTCTCAATGTGTAAATATGAGAAATATGTCAAGAACTTCAATAAAAAGCGGAAAAAAGAGGTAGAAAATGAGAGTGCACAGATTATTATTACTATTTAAGGTTATCTTATTCTGAGATTTATTGGATGGTTGAGTTCTTCAGAAAAGTAGTGTGCCACATTATTTAATAAAATGCTATGAATTATGTCAGAAAGCTCATTGCGAGTAGTCTTTTGTGTCAAATCATCTTTACATGTGCCGTTCACTCATGATGCAGACTTCATGTTTTTATTATTTTTTTCTGTGCTTTGTCTTGTAGTCGCTTCATTCTTCACATCCCCAGTGAGGAGAGGGACAATGCCATCAGAGTTTGCTTCCAGATTGAGCTTGCCCATTGGTTTTACCTGGACTTCTGCATGCAAAATTCACCAGGACTACCTCAGTGTGGGATAAGAGACTTTGCCAAGGCTGATATCCTAAACAGATCGGTTTAATTAAGTAATTCTTACATGAAAGCATTGTGTCTGAGCGAGATTACTGAGATTGGCATTCATAGCTAACATAGAAAATCTAATTTGCAACAAAATCATCCTCATGAAGCATAATCCCACAGAATTAGCTTTTCCTGTTTATTCAAATCTGTTAATGACATCAAAGCATCTAGCTAATAGTGCAAACACTGTTTTCAAGGTGACAAGCACATACAGTACTTTGCAAAAGTCTTGGGCCACTAGTATTTTCACCAACAGTCGGTTATTTCTATCTTTTGTGGTAGTGAATTGTCAGTTTACATTTCCAAACATAATTTTTGTCATTAATTGTAATAATGCAGTGAGATTATTTTCTGCGCAAGGAGTTAATGTCATGGAATGACATGAAGCATTGTTCTGTTACTTCTTGTCATTCCAGACAGACTGGTGATCAGATCAGATCTCTGTGGAGCACTGGCTGTTGTCAGACTCATTGTGCAGACAATCTCACTTAACGGAAACAAGTAAAGCACCAAGAATGATCACTATAAAGATATATATATTAGTGTTACACCAGCAGATAATGTAATCTGTTTATTCTAAGCACACACTCAACTGCCACTTTAAATTCTCGAGCTTGTTATAGCAGGATTGATTTTGATTGGGTGTCAATGTTTTTATCTTTCATCATCTGGACAAAAAATGGTTCTGAAAGTAATTCCAACAGTATAGTTTCTCTGTGCCTTTATAGTTATAGTGGTGTGAACTCTGTTTTTGTTTTATATTGAGAAAATTCCCTTTTATAGTTATCATTCTTGGCATGAATGATGAGCCTTCTATATTGTGATTCTTAAAGTGTGTCACCACCTTAACTGTTTGTGTAATTCAAAAGGTTATTGAAAGTGCTGCACAAACTGTGATTTAGGGGTGATCTTTGCCAGATTGTGCAAAGAATAATGAGTTCAATAATGAATTGTTTGGATTTATGGGAACCTGGCAACCTTGAGCATTTTAAAATCTCAGGCATACTGCATAAAAATAGCTATCAAATGAAACTCTGGATAATTGACAATTGTCAGCAGTGTTTATCATGTTAGAGCTTAGGTTATAGTTTTCGTCAACAAATGAGACGAAAAGAAGTTTTGAATGGCAAAAATCTATTGACCTTTTCATCATTTGAAATCGATACAAAAATGTTAAAGGAAGGACTCTTTGGGGCAAACAGATACTGGTTAAAGAGGTTTCTTTATGTTTCTGTGTGTCTCCTTAACATAATCATCACTTTTTAATCACTGTCCATTCCTGCTGCCCCAAGGAGAGGATGTTCAGAAGGTTTTAGAGCAGTGGAAAGAGTATAAGATGGGTGTACCTACGTTTGGTGCCATTATCCTTGATGAAACGCTTGACAATGTAAGTATACAGCTGCTTGGAAGCATCACAAAGAAGGGGTGCAAAAACCTTCACGTTTCCAATGTTTCTTTCGAAACATTTATTCATTCTTTATTTTTTCCTGAAGGTGTTAATGGTCCAGGGTTATCTGGCCAAGTCTGGCTGGGGTTTTCCTAAAGGGAAGGTCAATGAGGATGAGGCTTTCCATGACTGCGCTGTGAGAGAAGTATGTTGCTTTCAAAATATAAATGTCGGTCTATTTTATTTAAAGCTAAGGAATGTAATGAAAACCACTTTTCATGTTGTTTGTTTTCTCTACAGGTTTTGGAGGAGACAGGCTTTGACATCCGAGATCGTATCTGCCAAAAAACCTACATTGAACAGAGAATTTCAGATCAGTTGGTCCGATTGTATATTATCCCAGGAGTTCCTAAAGATACCAAGTTTAACCCCAAGACCAGAAAAGAGATAAGGGTATGTATACATTTTAGTGCTCTTTTGATATATTTGATTGTCTAAAGCTCAGATTGTGTTTCTCTGACCTTTTGATGCCTTATAGAACATTGAATGGTTCCCAGTGGATAAACTGCCTTGCCACAGGAACGATATGACACCGAAATCCAAGCTTGGACTGGCTCCTAACAAGTTTTTTATGGCTATTCCCTTTATGAGGTACATCTTCTCATGAATAATTATTGAAAGTGATCCATGGTCATGTTTTTGTTTGTTGTTTGGAGTATGACAGAGGTGTAATGTGCTCATCTGCAGGCAGCTCAGAGAGTGGATTGCAAAACACAAAGGAGAGTCAACGAGCAGCGATGAGGATTTTGCATCCAACGGTAGCACCCCTTGCAAACCATTCCGGTATGATCAGTGTCATTATAAAAAAGCATTCACCACTGCATTTTCACATTTGCGTTGATGTTATGTTTGTAGGAGTGCTAATAATGCTGTAGAATTATGGTGCTTAAACACTAGTAGGGATGGACCCAAATGGGTAGTTTGGTAACAAGTTACCATAACAAGGGTAAAGATAATGTACCAGTAGGTCCAGCTTTTATATATATATATATATAAAAGCTGGACCTACTGGTACATTATCTTTACCCTTGTTATGGTTACTTGTTTTAATATACTTTTTAACATGCTGAATTTACACTTTGTTAAAGAGAATGTCCCCAGAAATCATCATCATGGATATTTAACCAAGCCAGTGGTGTAAAAACAAAATTAAATATTATTAGAGCATTAAAAGGAAAAATCTGATTTTTTTTGTACATATTAAACATAATGTGTATAATAGGGATGTGCAATCTCCATAACTGAGGCTGATGCGATACGCATCTCGATGCATAGCCAATGGTACGATAAATGAAAGATATGACCATATGAAAAATAAAATGCACAAAGTCACATAATTTACACGAGTTTCAGACCTTCAAAGGTCTGTTAAATGAATAAAACTAGGGGTATTTGTAAGCTTTAAGATTAGTTTTTCAGTTCACTTATTCAATCCAAATACACTTTATTGTTGGAATTCTTTACGTAATTTGTCTTGGATCTCAAAGCGTAACTCATTAAATCTAGCATCTGCATTCAAGCCTTCTGTTGCATGACAAAATGTAGTATTTCATATCAGGGCTCGCAAAATTGCTAGCCCGACGTCCCGTGGCTATTGTGTCTTCCAGTCAGGTTACCAAAATCCATCTCAGCCCTCCCCGTCGGGCTATCATATAGGGAGGAAAATATATTTAAATGCTTTTGCATTCTTTCACAAATATGTTTGGGTAATTAAGTAATTTTTGGGCATCGGAGAGCCACTGTCAATTAGGCTAAGTATTGAAATCGCATTTGAATTTGCGCTTGTTTTTTTACTTTGATCGCGCAAAGTGTGTATGGACGGTTTCATCGGGCGCACGCGCCTGGAACGAAGTTAACTAGTCCAGCTACAAACGCAGCTAATGAAGAGTAATGAAGTTGGACTCTTGTTATTGTGCTGTGGGATCTGTTTCCCATTCATTTACCTGCCACCCTATCAAAATTTTCCATAAACAGAAAAATCTAAACATGAACACACATATTATATGTAGACTAAATATAGGCTAATTATTAAAAGAAAGAAAGATAAACGCAGAGCAGTGTAAGCACACATGACACACGTTCCCGCATCTGCGCCGGAGCGCGCGCTCGCTCTCACCTATGTTTGCAATTGAATACAAATAATCATAATTGATGGACAACTGGGCTATATCAACCCGGCACAGAGAAAGAAAGAAAAAAAGCCGAGATGAAGCCGGTGCTTCAATTTCAGGCAATATGTTTATAATACTGTAAAAACATGTTTGACTGACGTTAGTAGCCTAATGTGTTTTATTGTCGGTGATTTCACCATCAACAACAACGCATTTGACTTAACATTGCCATTTCCATGACATAAAATGTATTATATAAAAACAACGAGGCAGTATATGGTTTAATTATGGATTCATTGAGTAACACTGTAATAATACATGTAATACAATGCCTGCAAAGGGCACCAAAGGCCTGATAATTGACGATCCAATCTTTAATACTGACCAAAGATTTAATTCGAATATCCACTTAATTTATTATAATTAATTTTTTTGTAATAGGAATGATTCAGCCTATTTAATTCAACAAAAACGTGGATGTTTCTTTTGTGATTTCTGAATGCTTAAGAACATAATATCAATCACACTGTATTAATAAAATCCTATAGTTTCTGTCTAGGGCTACAATTGTAATTTATAAATAATACAATGTAATTACAATTAATTTATTTACTTTTATGTTTATAGAAAGTTCTATTTTGTCCCCATATAGGCCAGTAGGTGTTTTTTTGTTGTTGTTTTGTTTTTGAGGGAGGGGGCACAACAATACTATTCTGCGTAGGGCACCTGTTTGGCCAGCAGCGGCCCTGAATATTCTACACGCTTCTTACAAGTGCATAAAAATTTCTGTTCAGTTAGAACCAAATATTTGAGCCATATCTGGTGTATAAACATAAGTTTGTTCCTCTGCTCAGATCTAAGCCCAGAAGGTCTCAGATGTTGGTGGAAGCATCTCCTGAAAGCTGGTCAAAGCAAAAACCACAGAAACCCTTTGGACAAACCACCCAGAATGAGTTGGTAGACATACTCAAACCCAAGGTAGGTGTTCAAGTTGTTCACAAAATATTGTGTGTAAAAATGCAATTATGGGTAGGTGTAAGCAGTATGACCCAAAATCTTGTATATAGTCCAGGTGATATGTTCAGTAATATAGGTGATATGTTAATTTTCATAAAAGCGTATAGCTTGGTACAATTGTAGAGGTTCAGTCCCTAAACATTTTCAGAAATGGAGCCATTGCAAAAACACCTTGTGGGTGCCATGTCAACCGTTTTACTTTCCACCATGACCAAAGTCATATCTCCGGAACCAAACATGATAACACAGAAAAGGTGATGTCTACCACTATGTTTTGATGGTCAATGCAATGATACCACGTAGAACAACAAAAACTGGAAAAACAGGGGAAGAGATAATGGTGAAAGCTATGTTAGAGTGAAATCTCTGAGAACTCAAATTTACAGAAGTCCATATTATGGCTATTGTGAATAGATTAAATACAGAAAGCAAGCAAAGAACACTCCTTTTATAATCACTACAGCTGTCAATCAGTGACAGCACAACTGGCTACATTGCTCAGCGTATACTAGACAGAGCTGAATTTTGAACACGCAACCCACCTATGTGGACAATACTCTGGCCCCAGACAGCAACTGTAAATTAAGTTTACAGTAAATAGTTCATTCTGAAATTTCATTCTGCATCTTTTGTGATTTTAATTTTAATCCTTCTCATAAAGTCACTGAATTAAACTTTTCACCTGATTGAGCTGCTGTCTGTGTGTGAGTATTGATCAAGAATGTATTGAAAACACACTACCGTAGCTGTATATATCTTCTCCTGTAAGGAAAGATACAATATATAAAAGCATTCTTGAAAACAATCTTTTAATGTGTTATTGAATAATTAGTTATCAAAGAAAAAAACAGCCATGCTATGGGTTTTTTCTAAATGGTTTGATACTGTGAAGGTTAGATACTGTTATTTCCTTCTCACATAGCTGATTTCACCATTATTTCTTCACCTGATCAGTTTTTGTTCAAAATAGTATCATTGCAAACCATCAAAACATAGAGGTAGACATCCCCATTTCTCTGTTACCATGTTTGGTTCATGAGATATACTATATATGTGTATATATATGAATGAGAGTACATCATTTGGTTATGGTGGAAAGTAAAATGTTCGCCATTGCAATCAGGAATGTCTTTGCGATGGCTCTATTTTTGAAAATGTTTAAGACCAAAACCTATATATGTGTACCAAGTTTCATGCTTTTATTAAAAAGGTTAACTCTTTTTATTCTTTTTTTTTTATTTTTTTACTTATCACTCACAATAATAGTACACGGAAAAAGAAAGCTCATACAGAAATCCACATGTCAGTATGTGAGGACCAAATTCAGAGCTTATTCAGTTTGTTTCACTTTTAGTAACTGATCACTCTCTCTGTGCTGCTGGCATCTGTTTAGTGCTAATTCCGTGATTGGTTGGTTTATTGTGTTACAGAATCATGTGAAAAGCAGTAGCAGGAAACACCAGGAGTCTCCAAACCTGAAAAAAAAAACTAATGGTGTCAGCCAGCAACAGGTTAGTAGCTCCACATTTTATGAACTGTACACTACAATAGATGTTATAGTTATATAACGTTATATTTCTTTTGTAGAAAGATGAGAAGAAACTTCTGCCCAGAAGACTGCAGGATAACTTTGACACAGGTAAATAAGCTTTTGAAGCAATGATGCATTAGGGATTAGAAGTGGGGATTTGTGATTATAGCTAGAGCACAAGTATTGTATTTGATCAAAAGCAAAATCCTCACGAATATCCAGTATGCAACTAGAATCTATTAATGTTTGTACACTTAATGCGTGAGAGAAAGGGTGTGCTTGCTTTTTGCAATCAGGATCTTTCTCATCAGTTTTCACAACAGGTTCAAGTTGGTTGCATGGATTTGCCGTGTTGACCAATAGAAAGCTGTGTCATTAAACGCTAGATCTTTTTGCCTTTGATCACACCTTATGTTTATTCATCAAATAATTAGTGTTGTCAAATAATTAATCGTGATTAATTGCATCCAAAATAAAGGTTTGTTTACACAATATATGCACATTAAATGTGATTATTCGCAATTAATCATTTTCACAGCACTAAGTTGAATGCATTAATTTCAACAGTCGTCTACAATATTCTTCAGTTGTTTATACAAATGTTTTTGCAGATGCAGCCGGGGAAGTCTATGGCTGTAATGGACAGGCAGACTTGTGTTACGGGGAGTGCATTCTCTCCTCACGGTCTTTTCTCAGCTTCAAATTTGACAAAGAGGCCATCGTGAAATCCTGCTTTGAGTCCTGAAGGTCTGCTGTACTACCTACTGCCTCTGGTTTTTAAAAGATATGACTCTACAAGTGGATCTTCTGCGCTGTAAACCTGTTAGTCGAGATGCTTTCTGTGTTGGACCAAGGTTACAGATAAATAAAAAAAAAAAAATCCTCTTTTCACACACACACGTCAGTTCCTATTAATCTGGATCTGGAAGGCTGTTAGCTTGAGTTCCTTTTAGACTTTATATTTATGCTAAAACCTGTGCCCAATCATGAGTGCGTGATTTTGTCACTAAAGAGAAGTGTTTCTTGGTCAACTGGTTTGTCTAAAAAAATTAACAATAGTTTGGTTCGGAGCCCCTGCAGTGTGTTATACTTTTCTAATTTCATTGTGAATTCAGGTGTTACAATAATAATCGGTCCAGCTGTATGTTGAATTTCTGTGGCTGAAGTTTCGATGTTTCCTGTTTTTGCTGTTAAACATAAAGCAATTATAAGAAGCTGCTGAAAAAGCATGCTTTCATAGCATCACATGATTGGTACAGTACAGACAGGGTGGATATAAAACCGGAAAACCCATTGAAGCATTATATACTTTATCATGTGCTCCGTCATCAAATGTCTGCTCATTTTGATGTGTTGGATCTGCAGTTTGATAAATGACGTTTCATCCATGTTTCTTGATTGATATTTTTATCATGCTTCAAATGCTGCCCAGGTTTTCCCCACCCTCCACATGGTTGCTATACTATATTGATATTTTTTCTGTGAAATGGCACTGATATCTGTGGTAAGCTGATGTACAACGCAACATGATTATCTCTGGTTTGTATTGTTTTTTTCTTTCTTTCTCATATTTTGGTAAATAAAGGCCCTTTCTTAAAGAGTGATAGTCTATGTATTTTACCTTTCCACATAAATGTTCTCTTTCAATGAGAAGTGAACCACATATCACAATGTTACTTTTTGTAAGTTTTTACTGATTGATTGAAATTTACGCCTATGACCCTGATGCTGGGTTCACTGGTTGACCCTCCTTGGGCTTTTTTCCACTGCATACTGCGAGCGCTCCACAGGACTTTTGACAATGCTCTGAAACTGAGGATCTAAAGATCACTGTTTAGCTCTTGCCATTCAAGTCATTCAAATCTTCTGCTAGTTTTTCACTTGCTGTGTAATGTGTCCCACGCCTTGGTATTGTGGCATTAATGTTTTTAAAGATGTTATAAAGTAAATAGAAGAACCAGAAAACAAAAGAAGCAGATGTCATCTGCAGAAATCATAAACATTAGGCCTAATGGATAGGGAGTTGGAATCCAAAGGTCCCAGTCCTGGCAGGGATTGTGGGTGGGGGGAGGGAATAACCAGTGCTCTCTCCACCTTCAATACCACAACTGAGGTGAGACCCTTGAGCAAGGCATCATTCCCCTTACTAGTATGCACTGTAAAAAATGTCTGTGAAAACTACAGTAAAAAATTGTAAAGAAGCAACAGTAAAAGACTATTTAAACCAAAATAGTATGCCCCTGTTTTGTATACATTAAATTACCGTAATTTAAGAAACAGTACATAACTTAAATTTTTACTTTCTTAAAATGTAA
>JAUMHP010000059.1:711533-732189 GCA_032361065.1 Enteromius trimaculatus
ATTCTGAGATAATTAAGTCGTTAATTCAGAAAAACAGCAGATATTTTTTCCTCAAGTGAATGCAATACGCTTCCGTAAGTTTGCACATATTTTTTAATAAATAAAGTTTATTGCTTTATCGAGTCTATGACATCAGTTCTTGTGAAACACGATATAAGCCTCGTGTCCTTTGACAGTCTTTGTTTCCATCAATGACAACTCAAAGTCTCAAAGCTTTTTAATCGTAGAAAATTGGGAGTATTTTAAGATTACAGATGGTCAATTGCGCAAAAACACAAGCAACTAAATGGCCATTCAGATTTTTTTCGCAATGCGAAAATGTCCTGAAGCTATTGATAAAATTTTATGACAACAGCAAATCAATAATCATGCATTAACACCTAAAATTAAGTGTCAAATTATGGTTTGATAATGCCAATGATAATGAGTTAATGCTGGTACTAATCAAGAAGTAAGATACGACATGAGCTATATAAATGTGTGATGGGAGTTAAAGTAACACTTTGAGGTATGTTGACATTCCTAGGAATTAACACGCATTAGTAACTTATTATTCATGTTGGCCTTCTGTTATTGTGAAGTGTTTCTACATTATCTGTTACTAGTGCTTTTTATGTTTATTACAATGCATTATCAGGCTCTGAAAAATGGCCTTGGATTTTAGAAAGGCACTATACAAATAAACCGTTGCGTAAAAATGTCATAAATTAAGTATTAAATAAAATGATAATGTTAGGGCTGTTGCATGTTAATGATTTCTTTGTCTCGTTCAGATCAGGATGCGTGGTTATCTGCATTTGAACACTGTAATGGAAAATCTCAATCTCCAGTCAACATAGACACCCATAAGGTTTTCTATAACACCAGACTGCCTCCCATTAAATTGGAAGGATATGATCTCACCGGCTCTTCTGCTCTAAAGCTCATCAACAACGGTCACACATGTGAGTCAAGACCCTTTCATACCAAACGCAAAATTTAAAATCAAATGACTCATATCATCAAATGACTCAAGAACATCAAATTCCTGTAGTTCAACTGTCAGTATATCAATGACAGAGTTATGTATTTGTGAAATAATAAAAAAAGAACGATTCCAGTTTTATGCATTTTGATGATTAAAGGGGAGACTACTTATTTTTGAAAAATGAGGATTTAATCTTGTCATTTTACATAACTGACACACTCTTTTCCTATCTGATACTTTAAAATTGCTTTGACATAATTTGTATTGTTAATTCTGTCATTTATAACTGTTAAAAATTAAGTCAAAACAGAACTAGTCATTGTATCTTGGAGCAATAGCTGTTTTCTTAATGAATGTGGTTTTTTAAAAGAATCGTTTGAGTCAGTGACTCAATCATGTTTCATACATGTAAGAATGAGTGAATTTAATCAAAAAATAAAAATCATGCAAACAGAAAGCCAGTTTTATATTTTGATAAAATGACCTAAACGTAACCGTTTTAATAAGTGGCTTTAAGTTATGCTTAAATACATATACAATTTATGGACTTTGTTTGTTTTTGTCGCTGACTTAAATGACATAAATACATTACCATACTTTAATTTAAGGAATGGGTCATTCAGAAATGAAACATTTGTTTCTGTTCTTGTGTCAGTGCAGCTGAGTCTGCCGAACAGCATGCGTATCACAAGGGGATTCGATCATGTTTATGTCGCAGCCCAGCTTCACTTCCACTGGGGAACTAAAGAGGTCCCAGGTTCAGAGCACACCATCGATCGTGTTCATTTCCCTGCTGAGGTGAGCTGATATATAAGGAAACACACAGTTTGATGGACTCTCTAAATACAGCCAACCATTTAGAGGTCATGTTGTTGGCCCAGTATTTCTAGAACACAAGTGCTTATAATAAAATTGCATAATGTGTGACATTGCATAAACACTTGATCCCACATTTACTCATTCCTCAGATCCACATGGTTCATTATAACTCCAAATACGCAAATCTCACTGAGGCTGCTAGTAAAGCGGATGGATTGGCAGTGTTAGGAGGATTCATAGGTGTAAGTCTTTTAACTACAATCTTCTGGCTGCAGTAAAGTTTTCCAAGTAAAAGAATGCAGTTTGATAACTAAAGTAATAAAGTCTTTGCAGTATATTTCTTAGTATATTCTCTTGACTTTTTCCTCAATAGATTGGCCTTCATGACAATGACAACTATGAAAAGATCCTGTCTGTGTTAACAGACATTAGCATAGAGGGTAAGTAACTAATAACTGTCAACAAAGAAAATGTAAAACAACATTTGTGATCCTGGACCGCAAAACCAGTCATATGGGTTAATTTTTTGAAATTGAGATTAATACATCATCTGAAAGCTGAATAAATAAGATTTCCAGTGATGCATGGTTTGTAAGGATCGGACAGTATATTTTGCAAAGACACAACTATATATGGAATTTGAGGGTGCAAAAAATGTAAATATTGAGAAAATAGTCTTTATGCAAATTACTAAAATGCATTGCTAAAAATTAAGATAAGGTTTGATATATTTACGGAAGGAAATGTACATATATATTAATGGAACATGATGTTTATTTAATATTCTAAAGACTTTTGGCATAAAAGATTGACCCATGCAATGTATTGTTGGATTTTGCTGTAAAACCTTGTGGGGCAGTTTCCCGAACAGGGTTTAAGACTAGTCCTAGATTAAAATAAATGTTAAAAGCTGTCTAAACTGGAAAAAGCTTGCACTGAGATATCTTCAAATACATTATTGTCATTGTTTGGTCTTGAAATGCTCACAGATAATGCATTTCTGTAAGACATGTTTCTAAAAATTCTTAAATGTCCTAAATTAGCAAAGGTCTAGTCCTGTCTTAATCTAATCCCTATCCGGGAAACCGGCCCTGTGTGACTTAAGACTAGTTTTGTGCTCCAGGGTCACATGAAAATGTGTGAATATCTTCTTACTAGAAACTATTTACTAGTTACATTGCTCTTCGGTTGATTTGGATTGCTTCCCCTGTTGTCATTTGTAAGTTGCTTTGGATAAAAGTGTCTGTTATCTGATTAAATGTAAATGTAATGTAAACGTTAAGCATAAAGCACTAATGATAATCACCCAGCCTGATCTGATGGTCTCTTTATTTCAGAGTCAGACACTGAGATTCCTGGTTTTAATGTGCGCCATCTACTGCCAGACAGCTTGGACAGGTTTTATAGGTACAGTGGGTCCCTCACAACTCCTCCATGCTTTCAGACTGTCAGCTGGACTTTGTTCAACAACTCAATCAGCGTCTCAAGGAGACAGGTCAGACTATTCTCACAAGAATCCTATTTGAGAATGTTCAGTGCTTTGCTACAATCTGTTTTGTCAAATGCGCTATATAAATAAAAGTGATAGATTGATTGACAAGAGAGCATCACGTCATCTATAGCAATTGCTGCTTTTTTTTTTTTTTTTTAGCTAGCAGCCTTGGAGGACACATTGAAAACTGAACACAACAAGCTTTTGTCCAAAAACTTCAGAGCTCCACAACTTCTGCACGGACGAAAAGTGCTGGCATCTTTCCACACAGGATCCACTACAAGACGTATGTACCGGCTATGCCTTTTAGCTGTTTTATATCTTATGTGTTGTAATTTACCGTGACCTGTGATGTATTTTAAATCTTATTTCTGAAAATATCTGAATATCTTGTAACTAGAGACACAAAATGTAACATTATCAAATTAGGCATATATGTTGCACTGTAATCATTGTGACGACTACATACACATTGGCCTACAAATATGTTTGCAGATGTTTATTGTACATGGACACATGTACTCAAAATCTGAAACACAGATACTGGATTAAACCAACAGCGAATTAATTTGAGCAGAAAAATTACACCATTGTCTCCGATAGAGCTGTTTTACAGCAGAAAGTTAATTTGCTGTTACTTGTTTCCTGTTGAACAATCTGTACTGTACAATCTATTTGAGTTAGAGTATATTTTTTGTTGTGTTTTATAGTAGCCAGTGGAGCTCCAATATCTGAAACAAAAGACAGCAGTATAATGGAATCAAACGGTAAGAATGTATAATTTACTGTACTTCTACAACAGGATGTAAATCTGTTTATTTTAAAGGACTTTTATTATGTTTTTTTGTTTTATAGCGCTAACATTGTTTCATTTTCAGGAGGAAAAGATAATGTTACAATTAAAACATTTATTCTACTTTTTTTTTTTTAACCCTAAAATGGAAAATTTTGAAATACAAAAATGTAGCATGTGATATTATAACACAGTGGGTAAAGTAAGTTTTTCTCAGTAAATGTATTTATGAAGGTGCTGTTGACAATGTTCAATGTCGGTAACAATACAAGCAATTCATTCAAAGAAAACGACACAAATAAGTTCTTAAATTAGGTTCTGCGTAATAAAATGAAATGACACAGAGGAAAAGTTTGAACATGCTTACTGAGATAAATTCAATACTTTGTACAAAAACCTTTCTTGGTAATGATAGCTTCAAGACACGTCCTGTATGGAGAAACTATGCATGTGTGATTTTGGCCCATTCTTCCACACAAACAGTCTTCATATCTTCAATCTTCTATGAACACTGATCTTTAGTTCTTTCCATACATTTTTTTATCAAGAATGTCTTGGTACATTTCTCCATTCATCCTTTCCTCAAAATATGAATTATGCCAGTGCTACATGTTTTGAGGTGATATGCAGTGCCATTTGACCTCCGAACATGGTGTTTATTATGGCATTCAAAGTGTACAATCCCCCAGTATTTCACAGGCTTGTCTAAATGTTGTTTGGAAACTTTAAACAAGCTTCAACATGTTTTTTCTTCTGTAATACAGCCTTGCATGGTGAACGTGCATAGAGGCCATGGCGGTTGAGTACATTACTTAATGTTTTCTTTGGAGCAATTGCACATGCTAATTCCAGGTCTTTCTGAAGCCCGCCACAAGTGATCCCTGGCTATTGGACAACTCTTCTGATAATTCTTTCCCTCCTCCGTCACAAATGCGACGAGCACCTGGTCATGTCTGGTTTAAATGATGTTCTTTGCACTTCTGGATTATGTGCTCACTGGATCATTCAGAAGCAAAGGAATCGTTGGTGATAAAATACCTTTTCATAGGCCATCAGTTGGGACTGAAGCATCTAGTATTAATTTCCACTGACAAGAGGCAGAATTGCTTTCTAATTACTGACAGAATTCAGCGAGTGTCTTGATTTTTTTGTACCTTTCTTCAGGTGTTTAATACTTTATTGTTTAATTTTAATTAATTAATTAATTAAATTTCTTTGTATGTATGGACTGTTACCGACATCTGGTGAAAATTTCATGTCAACAGCACCTTTAGAAATATATTACTGAGAAAATGATGTCATGTTCAATACGTGTTTGACCCGCTGTATATGAACCTTTGAAATGTTCAGCTTATTCCTTCCTTACAGAAGTTCTCTGTGTGTGAAAGAGATAATTACTATGATGACACAACTTGTACATAACATAAAAATGTTTAATATTGTGTTATTTTCACAGCACACGTTCTGGCGATTATCTTTGGGGTTCTGTTTGCCATCACATTGCTGGCTTTCTCTGTGTACACATGTCAGCAGAGAAAAAAGTACTCAAAGTATGTTCATATCTATTTCTGATTCATCACTTCACTTGACTTAATTCAGTATTTGTTTGTAAACTTGTAATATTCTCTGCTTTTTAAAAAGGAGACCCACAGGCTAAACATGTTTTGCTTTTGTCTCTTTTTCTCTACAGGTTTAAAAAAGACTCCAAGCAAAATGTTATTTATAAACCAGCTGCTGTTGAAAAAGACATCGATCAAACTTCTGTTACTGTATCCTAAACCACATGTTTATTCAGAAACTAGTTTTCTCTTGTTCGAGACTTTGGAATAAACGGTTAGCAAATTCGTAGAAATTGCTGCATAAAGTAATGTAATATGTCATTACATACCTGGGGAAAAAAGGCCAAGCCCAAAATGACTAAACACTAAGCTTTTAATTGTCTTAACCACAAATGATTGGCCAAGAAATGTCAAAATAAAGCAAATGCACTACTTAAAAACCCACTGCCATCTCAGAAGACAGAATGATGTTTTGGTCAGAATACGGCACGTTGGATTCAGAGTGGAGCGGAGTTATGTGGATTGATGAATCATGATGAAGCATTAGTTGTGTGTTGATGCACAAGAGCGGCGTCTTCAAAGATATAATGATGAATGCATCTCTAGCACAGTGAAGCACGGAGGAAGCCTCACTGATCGGATGAAATCTTTCAATAGACTATAATGGCCAGGTCAGAGTCCAGATCTGAACCCTATAGTGAATGTTTGGTCTCATATTAAATGCAGGTGGACTGGGAGATATGACTACTCATGACAAGTTTGAAACAATCCTTCCTGTAAATAGCTGTCTGCAAGTTTACCCATATAAAAATCTAACCATCTGGTATTGTTCATTTGGAAGTCACACTGGTGTTGTTCAATGTCAAAAGCAACTTTTTGTGAAATAAATTTTTTTTTTCAACAATAGGCTATTGCTCTTTATTCAAACATGTTGTAATTTAAGCATGTTAGTAATATCCAAATTATTGACTATTTTGTGTATTTTAAATATATACTGTATATATATATATATATATATATACATTAGTGCTGGCAAACTATTAATCACATCCAAAATATTTACATGTATATATCTATATTCTTATGTTTCATAGTATATAAACGTATTTAATATGTAAACATAACACATTTTTCATAAACATATACATGCAAGTGTGTGTATTTATATATACATAATAAATATACACATTATACACACTTATATTACGTAAAAAAGTTCTATTTTGTATAATTGATAATTGTTTGACAGCACTGTTTTATACATATATATATATATGATATATATATATCATAGCGAAGTTCACTAAGTCATTCCATTCCAATGAAGTAGCATTGGTAACACTTTAGAATAACATTCCGAAATGTTCATCTACAAAACATTTACAAATGATTAATAAGTGATCGTTATGTTTAGTTAATTAATTTACAAGTCAATTACAAGTTGTGATATGTTGAAAAGCACAAAAAATGTTTTTTTTATATTTAATAAAGTGTGTAAACCCTTTGTCTCATTAGGACGGACGATATATTGGGTAAAGATGGTAAACACATGGTGTATTTTAGCACTGTGCACCTTATGTGAACTTCAGTTGAGAGTAAAACTAGTTTGCATTATCAATAGATCCCGCACAGAACACAATTGTCCGTCCTAATGAGAGAGACAAAGGGTTTACACACTTTATTAAATATAAAAAAAACTTTTTTTGTGCTTTTCAACATATCACAACTTGTAAATTACTTGTAAATTAATTGACTAAACATACAGACAATTGTGTTCTGTGTTCTGACTTACAACGGAACGCTATTCTAAAGTGTTACCGTAGATTTTTTGTTTTTAAACTTTTTTTTTTTCACTTAAAATGACCAAAAAATCATCACACTATGTTAAAAAACAAAAGAAGGCTATTCCGTCCTAAGTTTAGCCCTCTTCTTTTGTTTGTTGTTGTTTATTTGTTTTTGCTCTGGTGTATGTGTACGTTTTTTGTACATAAATGCGTGTAATCTTTTTTAAAATTTGGTGATTTTTCCATTGTATTGAGGAAATTAATTATATTATTCATCCACCTATACATAATGGTTCTCAGTATCTGAAAAGATCCTAGGTTACGTACAGATAGACTGTCAAATTTATTTATATATTACCCAGAAAGTTACCACTTGCTCTCTCTCTCTAGTCATCCTATAAAACACTTCAGAAACGATATTCTAGTCGTGATATGCAATTTTAAAATTGTGCGTGTGTAATGACTTTGTGAGGCTGTGTTGTTTTCAATCCATATCTCTCAGAACAGACTGTTCTTTACTGCGTTGCGTGTATCGAAAGTGGCACAGAACACTAAACAGTCACCTGAGGATTCTTGTTTAAGACGATTAAACTTTGCATTTGGAAAATCCATAAGTTAACTTGTGTTATAAGTCATGACAGGTCAGGTGAGGTGTGTATTTCAACACAGTTCTGTTGAAGACTGTCTGTGAAGCAATTCAATGCATTCGGCAGGTCAGTAAGATATTTACAAAAGGGCAGAGGTCACATGACTCTGAGTGCCTAAAAGCCACAAACACAGGTAACGCTTTATATATTAACAGAAGTTAATGCAATAGCTAATTGCTGAAACTGATTTTATAACTACCTTACTATTACTAAGCATATAATTAGGAGTTTATTAAGGGAAAAGCTGTAGTTGATGGTTGTTAAGGGCAAAAATATAACCTTAAAATAGTGTTTAAATTTTCTGTTGTACACAGAAGTGAAGAGTACCATAGCAACTTTGGTTACTCACACTCCTCAAAATATAGTTTTGTAGGTTTAACATAAAGTCAAATAAGTTTGTAACTACTTGATGTTGAGCAAATTACAGAATATTGGGTGAACTATCCCTTTAAATCTAGGTCCATATGATGATACCCGAGGCATTTACTAATATAAATACATTATATATATATATATATATGTGTGTGTGTGTGTGTGTGTTTATTGTGAAATATAGCCATATGAAAACATCAACCAATGCATTCAAAACAAGATTAAGGATTTAAATAAATGTGTACTATAACAACCAAATAACATGAAAAGCCCATGAAATGATTAACAGGGTATTTTTAATCTTTTTTGTCAAATCAATTTTGCATATGAACAGCAATCTGATTCCCTGTTTGGCACATCATGTTCTTAGAAACTTTATAAAGCAGCATTAAAATGTTACATAATTAGAAGAAGTCCTCAAAATTGAAATGTAATCGAAATTCAGGAAAGCACCAAGTTATTGTGTCCAATATACAGAACATAACAAGAGCTCCATCTGCACAGGTTTAGCACTGGATGACAAATGTAGAGCAGAAACGACTTGCACGAGTACAGAACGTAATACATTAACACAGAAGAACACCGAACGCTAGCGGTTCCTGAGGAGCTGCCAACCTCCAGAGAAACAAACCTGAACATTGCATCAACACAGAACCGCGGCGACTTTACTGTGGGCTGTGATGCACCGTAATGAGCGTGTGCTGGATGCATTTTAAGGCTAACAGACTGGGAAACGGGTAATGAGTAAGTAAATGCAGTGATGTTAGTGTGCTGGGTTAGGAATTAAAGCTATGTTAGTGTAACTCATTCAGAAGACAAGTGTGGATCTACATACAGCAGCATAGAGTAAAAGTCAGCTATCTACAACTGTGATGACCACACGGCCGACAGGCCCAGCACCAGTTCATATTTAACCCTGGACCACAAAACCAGCCATAAAGGTCTGTTTTTTTAAAGAAATTAAGCTTTCCAATGAGGCATGGTTTGTTAAGATTTGAAGCTCTGAAATCTGAGGGTACATAAAAACAAAAAGGTTAAGAAAAATGCCTTTAAAGTTGTCCAAAAGAAGTTCTAAGCCATGCATATTACTAAGACAAAAATTAAGCTTTAATATATTTACAGCTACAAATGTACAAAATATTTTAATAAAACATAATTTCTTTAAAATTCTAATGATTTTTGGCATGAAAGAAAAATTACATACATTTTTACCTATACAATTGATTATTGGCTATTGCTACAAATATAACCATGTGACTTAAGACTGGTTTTGTGTTCCAGGGACGTACATTAACATGAACAGAAGATTCTGGAAGATCCAGATATTGCGTCCTGTCAGTATGCGTAAAGGTTGCATTCAATTGTCAGAAATAACTTGAAAGTTTTTAACTTGAGTTTTTCAGTTGCTTTGTGATTCTGTTCTTTACTAATCAAATGAGCTACGAACAAATGACAAGCTGATGAGAGATGATCACCAAGCATCAATCGGTCCTGCATAATTAACACAAAAACGGTTAAGACGTTTGCTCTGTTTGAGAAAGAAATGTTTTACTCGCGCATTTGTTTACCACAACACAAATAATGTTTTTCAAAATGTACAAAATAATTCTGAAAACTCTTCAGGGTTTTAATGGCGGCAAATGGAAATGCTCTGGAGTTTATACATGTATGTGTGTAATAATAATGACAACATTAGTTTAAACTGGTGCTCTGATCACTTATCCCCTTAAACCGGCTTCATTCGGAAAGTACAGGACATCAGCAAATAAAACTCAAAACCACAAACATTCACAAGAAGAGCCGGACAATTATGCTTTTAAAACAAAATAATATTAGAGATCTGTCTTATTGATTTGCATTCAGATCAAGCTATTTACAGTGTTTCTGTGACAGCCTCATAGCCACTGGCCCCGTTGAGATGGCTGATGCTGGAGGGGACATGTCTGGATCCCCTCAGGGTTTGAGCTGGTGAATGTGCTCTTTCACAAGCGCTGCCATTCATTCAAGCAGCAGACTCAGCCCATCTGTTGCCATAGATCTTGCTAGGTATGACAAAAACCATCTCATGAAGATTCCCCCTCAGCTTTCCTGCCTGCAAAAAAACAACCAAGAGCTTTTCAAGCCGCCTGGGACGGTTATGTAAACTACTGTACTGATCTGTGGGAATATTAGACAGTCTTTAGAAAAGGTACAGGGGTGGGATTCATCAAACATTCTTAAGAATAAAATTCTTTAGAATTATTAGCTTTTCTCCTTAAAAATGTGCTATACTGACATCTAACAAGGAGAAAGACTTCATTCACTTAATTGCAGGGCGCTCCAAAGACACTTAGATACACAAAACTACATAGAGCTGCTTTAAGAATAAAGTTGAGAATACGCTGTATGCCCAAACACTTTGGTAAAGGGACAATTTCTCACTATAAAATCGTTGTTTATTAGCATGCCTTTTTATTCAAATATTTATAGATCTTATAAAGATTATATTCAGCATGAGCATATTCTACATCCCTAATTCTTAACTTAACTTAACTACCTTTTGTTGATGCAACAGTGTCACTTCAACTTCCTTTTTACAGATTTGAACTGTTTTGTCGAACTGTAGTCACACGGGATTCGAACCGGGAGGTCCTCTCAAATACATCTCTGTGCTCTGTAACCGAACAAACCTACAGTCTATGAAAACCCATAGATATATAAGCTGGATATGTGTGATGCTAACCTTCCGAAGCATCAGTTTTCAAATATCCCAGCATAAGAAACTGCAGTGATATGTACTTGTTGGTACGCATTTCGTGTCTCTCTACAAAGTGCACCAAGGTACGTTTATGCCATGAGACCAGATAGCGTTAAGTTTAGATACCGGGTAGAGATGTAGAATAAGCTCATGCAGTACTAATAAACACCTAATATGTTAATAACCAAGTTAACTCCGGGGGGTTATCACATGTCCTCTGAAGCATATCAATAGGCTTTTTTTAACAAATATTTCCATTTTTTTAATTATAATTCAAGTAACTGACTTCTGGCAATGGTGGTATGGTGGCCCCAAGAGCGTAGGGTTCCATCTTCTTGCTGGAATTTTTTTACGTTCAAATTTTTTTGAAATATAAACATATTTGTTACAAAAATGTCTTGGTTACGTATGTAACCATCGTTACCTTAAGGAGGAAACAGAGACGCAACGTCATAGTGACTGACTGAAAGGGGAGCCATCGATCCCCACTGATTGCACAAAGTTAGCAAATATATTTTTAAGTCATATACTCGGTGACTTCACTCCATGTGGTAACGCATTGTTTTGTTTTTCTTACGGCCACATGTGTACATGTAAATCAACGGTGCTTACATCGACGCATGTCCTCTGACGTAACGTTAGGAGCTACTGACAATGGATGATGACGTATAACAGTGTAGTAGTAGTGTCCCATTTCTTAGGGGGAACATTTTTAACCCTTCCCCTTTCCACTTAATTTCAAGCGGAAGGGGCGAGGGGTAGGCAAAGGGGTAGAAAATAGAATTGGGATTGGGCCTAAAGCATGTGAATGCTTGTCTTACGTGTACAGATTGCATTGAGGCTGTGTAGCGATCCTCCAGACGAGAAGAATGCCCAGACGCCCATCAGCACCATAATGACGTACACAGGAGGCAGACTGCCCTCATACAGTGGATTCAGCAGCGACTGACACATGGGAAGAGAGAAAACGTCTTTTAGACTAGCAGCAGAGTAAGTGATGTACACCACAATAAAACCGCAGACTCCAGTGGTTCTAGACTGGACACTTAATATTTGAGATGCATGGTAACATTCGATAAAAACAGGGCCAAAGTCTGCTGAGCTATAAAAAAGCAATCTCTGAGCAATAACATTTCCTGGGGAAAGTTTATAGACTCAAATAACCCAAGCTGTGCGTGTGAAACCGAAACACAGTCACAGTCCTGAAACGTCATGCTCTGGTAATGTGAAGCTCTCCTGCAGCATCCAGAGGGAACACTAGACATCTGAGCAAGCCCGTCTAAAACATTGTTACCTTGTGATAACAGAGTGCGCATCAGATGCCTGGTGTAACTTTACACCATCACAAGCTACAGGCACTAAGCTGTATATACAGTGCACCCCCTCTAAAAAGGTAACAAACTCAGCAATTACTCTTTACTTAGATGACATGTTAGGGTTCTTTTGAGATATTATGTTCCAACAAGCCTGCTTGATCAATCACCAAAGGAGAACATGAAAATTATTCAGCAAAATTTGATTTTCTTATCAAAGTGCTAAAATGTTGAGTTGCAAAACTGAGTACACCCTCATGAAAGTTACAAAAAAAAAAAAAGTATAGGTTTGAGGCCATTTCTGATCAACAGTATAATGAACCAAAACATACTCAGACTAATGGAACAATTTGGGAGACAACTGCCAGGTGACTTATTTCTACGCATAAAAGAGGACAATGGTACAAAAGGAAGACCAAATTACGGCTTTAGATGTGAAAAGCATACCTAGAAGCTGTTTAATGTTCAAATTAATTTGAATGCATGTAGTATTTAAGCAAAAAAGGTAAAGTAAAATCTCATATTCTTTCTTTGCTATAAGAATGCAATAAAGCTCCCATGCATAAAGAAAAGGATGAATGTGGACAGTGAAGGTGTGTGTACATGAGAAGCTCACCAGGCCAGCGACTAACAAGTGTAGAGAGACGACTGCAGCGATGACCCACCAGCGGCTCTTCTCACAGCCCTCGAAGAACACCACACCCCAAAACGTGTGCAGCAGTGTTAGCGCCAGCGTCATCAGCGCTGCAGACATCAGACACACAACCCTCAGCATCATAACATGCTTCATCACTCCACAACAACATATCACCAGGTCCAGAGATCACAAAAAATACGTAAATCATCCGAGTTGAGAACAATACCTTGAAGAAAGATGCATTTCCAACACTGTATGCATTTCTTTCTTTCTATGAAAGAAATTCACTCAAGTTTGGAAAGACATAAAAGGGCAAATGATGACAATTTGTGATGGTCATTTGCATCCCTTAATAAATAATAAGGCTTTACACTTTCTGGACTAATTCATTTTCTTCTTTCCCAAAAGCACAGCCCTCTTAAAGAGCGATTTCTAAACAATGAACAATTACTTAGCAAAACTACAGCAATTCCTATGGTTTTACCAGGCCTGGAAACACAATTTAAATTAATAATTTCCTGATATTTCCGGGTTTTCCAAAACCGTGGGAAGCCTGTTATTATAAATATAAAAAAGACCCAAAAGCTATACAGCAGTGTAGTAATATGAACTATAAATATAAAACACACCAAAATAAATTCGCAAAATCAGAGAGTCACAAATTATGTTTTTATAGTGCTGTCAAAATGATTAATTGCATAGAAAATAAAAGCTTTTTTTGCATATGCAAAAAAAGCTTTTATTTTATTTTGGTCAACTTTTATTTTGGTCTATATACACACACACACACACACATATATATATATTATATAAATAAAAAATACACACACATGCAATATATACTTTGAAAATATGTACATGTATTTGCATGTCTATATTTATATTAATTTAAATAAATAGATTGAATATATAAGCATTTTTTTAAATACATACATACATGTATACCAAGTACACACATATATTATGTAAACAAAAACTATTTTGGATGTGATTAACTAAGATGAATTGTTTCACACAGTTTCTTTAGTACCATTGAGAAATGTTTAATTAGGTTCTTACATCACCATTATAAACATAACACTTAAATTATCATATTTAAAAACTAATTAAGAATAAAGTAAAATAAGAGCTTTTTGATAATGTAATATACAGGTGTTTCCTGTAAAAGCAGAACAACATGACCTTTAGTTTCACAAAGAAAAAAATATGCTTTTTTTCAATGCCAGCTTCCATATTTCAATACCAGCTTGCCAAATCCAGAATAAAGTATGAAAGTAGTGTTGTGTTTTTTTGGCAGTGACCTACATGGCATCTTGGTTCTCAGTGATTAGTAAATAAAGAATAGTCTTTCCCCAACAGCAAGACTGGTTTATGTCATTTGCCAAGTGCTTTGTCACATGTTGACATACAAACAGCACATCTGAAAGCTGTTGGAAACAGCCGATTACTCGTGACCCATGAGGCTTTGCAGCAGCTCACCTGCTGTAATGAAGTAATACTGTGAGTCTCCAAAGATGCCCACAGTCCCGGGACCCAGAGAGTCAGACAAGATGTTGATCATTGAAAACGCACCACTCATGATCCCAAAGCCCAGACCAGCCACTGCAAACAAAACACACATGAGCTGATAAAACCCAACAAACAAACTGCAACATGAAACACAAAAGCAGCTGAGCAAAGTTTACCGTAAGCCATCTGTCGGACTGAAATAGCTGAACTGTCATCATCGCTAATGGCTGCCAAACCCTCATTGGCCTTCCTGATAAATCAACACAAGAGTTAAAAATGAATCACTGTTTCAAAGAACCAAGTTTCCTTAGAATCAACCGACAGCAGGGAAACTGCTCGAGTTTGCAATTCACAACTAAACACTTCAGTTAAGACCATACCAGACAGACAATTCTGAGATTTTGTTTTGTCTATAACATGATTAGTAAAAAGAAAACATAAAATACACATTTAAGTATTAATGTAATTTGCATCAGTAGATTACAGTTATCTTACGTATATTTTTAAAGACTGGGTGGGTTTTTTACCCTTACACAGAGGCAGAAATCTACACTTACAAACCTTACAGTTGTATTCCTATTAATATCCTGCAGGTTTGTTACCATATAATTCACCTGTCACATCTGACATTTTATTCTTAAAACATGGTGAAAATGCAGAGGCAGACAGTAGAGAAGTATTTCTACTTTACCAAAGTCAATTTTAAAAAGTATCTGTAGACTGTTTTCGTTTTACTGCACTTCATTTCATAAATAAAAAGTGTTGTTTGTCTTACCTTTAATACTTTAGAACGTATGTAGAACTCTCTTGTACTAAAGCAAATCATTAAATTACTTCTACGCTAATAAAAATGTTCAATTCCTAGATTTATAATATAATTAAGTATTTAAAAAACATAGTACAGAAAAAATAGAATTTGTCTGCTTTGAAGTGTTGTGAAATTTGCTAAATAAAAACAATGATATAGTACAGCAATACTTAACTCCTGTCTGCTTCTGTAAAAATGTACTGTTTTTTTAACTACTGTATTTTTATTTCTCAGCTTTTTTTTTCTAAAAATGTTTTTCACTTCTCTGCAAATAAGGGCACATTTAATTAGATACTGCCTAATTTGCATATATAAAGAGTTCAGAACTAGACTGAAGATTTGAGGTGCTTGATTTCTTATTATGTATGGTGCACCATGAAGAGTGTCACCTGAGCAGTCTGTAGTAGGCAAAGCGAAAGACTTCCTGGAGCAGAACTGAGAAGAAGACTCCAAAAATCAGCAGGCCCCTCTGAAGGCTGAGATCCTGCGAGTTACTGGCCTTTATAGCGATGAACCACACCAGAGAGGACAGTAGCAGAGACAGCAGCCAGAAAAACGCCCTGAAACAAACACATGCAATTAAATGTTCCACTTCCAGGACATCTAAAGGGCCTCTGCGATGCCATGAGCAAAAACTTTAGCAAAGACACTTTACAACTTGGTCATGGAAATGTCATGAAAATTAGGCTTATTATAAAACATTTCAATGTTCTGTTAAACATTATGTGACCCTAGTCATAAGAGTCACTATAATTAATTTAATACTCACATAATGAATAAATAAACTTTTCATTGATGCATGGTTTGTTAGGATAGGAAAATATTTGGATTATATATATATAATTTGAAAATTTTGAATCAGAGAGCGAAAAAAAAAAAAATCTAAATATTGAGAAATTCACCTTTAAATTGGTCCAAATTAAGTTCTTTGCAAAGCTTACTAATCAAACTAATTTAAAAAAATGTAAATATATTATTAGGAATTTTACTAAATATCTTCATGGAACATGATCTTTTCTTAATAACCTAATAATTTTTGGAATAAAAGAAAAGTGGATAATTCTGACCCAAAGTATTGTTGGTTACTGCTAGAAATATTCCCGTGCTACTTATGACTGGATTTGTTCTCCAGGGTCACATATAAAGATAGATCTCTTCTTAGCATCTGAATGTCTCTTAAAAATGTAAAGCGGAACCACCAGGGTATTACCAGAGTACTTTGGTGTGTTCCACCGAAGAATTCTAGAAATAAAGATTTTGTCAATGAGGATGTACGTGAGATTGGATCACATGACTCACCCTGCGATCAGAATGATGACTCTTAACGGGTCTTTGGCGATAGTGAAAACAAACAAGGCGAAAGACGGACCAAACGCTATGAAAGCACAGCCAAAAAACACTGCCACAGTCATCCTTTCTCTGCGACTGTCCGACCAGATAACGAGCAACAATAAGGCTCTAACAGAAACACTCGAAACAAACAGCACTGCCGTGAAAGTAAACGCGAACAATGATAGTAGGAAACAGGCGCAAATTTACTTAATAACGTTACTGCATAAAACAGAGAGTTTAAAGTGTGCAGCCGTACTATACACAGCCTCACAGCACTCTCAAATACAGGCAAATAAAGCGAGCTAATAATTCCGATCGTATTCCCGTGGTTTATATCGTTCTTCAATGAGCGCTTTATTCGGTAACATTTTCGAACTTAATCTCCAGTTTCTCTTTCCCGAATAAAAAACACACGCGACACTTCCGAGGGCTTTTGTTTGGTGTAAAGATCGGCTTGCGCTTCCGGGTTTACGTGCGTGCTTGCGCACTTCCGCCGCTGCGTGGCGCTGTGAACGGGAAGAAAAAAAAATTACAACTGTACATAAAGCAGCATGATTTAGTGCTATTATTCCTGTCTGATCAGGTTAACACACTGTGCCATTTGTAATCATTGACCAATTATAGAGGTGGTTAGTAACACTGCTATAATACGGTCCCACATTGATGCACTGATGATGAAGATTATCACTGATAGAAGCATAATTTATCAGTTTAGAAATCAAAACTTCGAAACTGGTGCATATGCAAACATAAAATGAGAGAAGGTAAACAGAGAATACATATTGTATAACTTGTTTAGTACAATAAAAATGAATCAACCACAGCATGCATGAGGTCAGCTCCTTGCGCCATTAATTGTGAAAAATAAGAATGAAATATTTGGGGTTATTTATTTATTCATTCAGATAGAGCCTGCTCATATCATAAAGACCAGTTTATTCTGATCTGTACAGAACAGCAACCATTTACCCCAATCTACCCTAAATCTAGCCTACAGTAGTGAGTGGATTTATAACAATACGGTTACTGTGATAGTGTTTGTCTAGTGTAAATTCATGTTATGTAACTGTTTTATCTCTATTATCAACAAGAAACCAATACAATAGTGTTTTAGTATGCTTATACTGATATAGAATCTTGGCACGTTTTTATTTTTTGGTCTATTTATTAAAAATAATGTAGTAAAAGACATTTTATGTAAATGTAAAACATAAATGATCATTTAATGTAGCAAACAGAAATGTCTGGTACAGGCAGGATTCATTACTGGTGTACTTTTCTATTTATTTTTTTTTAATAAGGAGTGTGAAGGCCTCATCAAATTATTAATTATCTAAGTGTTTTTTTATTTAGTATAAGCTCTGTGAGTGTTGCTATTTTCTAAAAGGTTTCAAAATTTTCCTGAACATAAAATGTTTTCCTACGAGACTGGGTTGGAAATAAGACATAGAAAATCTGTTTAGGTTGTGTTCCTTCAGGCAGTGCAGGCCAAAAACAAGGCCTACAGAATCTAACCTGGGGCCTGTTCCATGAAACAACTTATTACCAAATAAGCCAGGCTTTTGGCAGACAGTCCGACTTATTTTAAACCAAATAAACTGGCAGTAAGTCAGACTAACTGAAATAAACCTGGCTTATTTGGTAAACTTGTTTTATGGAACAGGCCCCTGGTGGGATGTTAAAGCTATAGCTTGCTAATCAGGCACAAAGACTCACCTTAAATGGCCAACAGGAGGTGCTACAATAAAGATAAGAACATTTTGGGTCATAAAAGCTTAAGCATACATCATGTGGTTAAACCTACTTTGGCAAACTTGTCCAAAGCCGAGCCGAGGTCAGAGAGTTCAGAAAGAACGCTTCAAGTCCTACGGATATTTAGAAAGAGCATTTAGGAAGTATTGAGACCAAATTATTATTTTTGTTTTTTTGTATTTTATGTTGCAGTCTTACACCCAAAATATTGTACTACCTTTAAATTATTACAAAGGAAAAATAAATGGCATTTTGTCTTACACCAAAATAAATAAAACAGCAGAAGTCTGCTTATTTTTCTCACTGAAGCATAAACATTTCCAATGGCAAGGGACATTCAGAGAGTAAAATCACTTCATATACTGTTCAAATCCAGTCTTTTTATCTTGACTGTTATTGTCAGACATCTGAAGATGATTTTTCAAAAAGACAAAATTGTGTTTTCAATCATTTTAATCAAATAGCTCAAACAATTGCATAGGATACATAAATGGGTGATGCATAAAAATTGCAGAAATTTTAAAATGTGTGCGAGAATGATCCAAATGTTATCCCTTTAACATACCATTTTTTCAAGGATTAACTACATAGTGATTTGCATTTAGAGAAAGTTTTAAACAATGTAAAAATATTTCCCCCATTAATCAAATCCATTGCATTCTTTCACATATACAACACAGAAATAATAACAGATTCAGCAGTCCCATCCAACACCATAATTAGTATTATTATCATCGTCATAATCTTGAGTATGTGACTGTTATTCTTCACAGATTTGGTCAGATCTGAAAAAATTTTTTGCAAATATTTGCAGGAATTATAAAAGTCTAAAACATAAGCCATGTCTAACAAGCCCAATTTGATATCATAATCACAGATGCTTTAGTGTTGCCTACTGTTGCGATTTCACATTTTAAAGCAAGGATTTATCAGCACAAATTCATTTGGACCCTCTTGCTTGGGAGCAGGACATGTGATCTGCATGTTGCATTTGCAGCAGCGAATTTCTTTGAAAGGCCACAAAGTTTTACAACATTCATATTACAATTTTGCAGGTGATATGAGACACACTAGTTACAAATCTCAGCTGTGCATTTTGGTACAAATCAATGAAAATGCTTTGGAAAAAAAAAACAATAGTAATCTCAAAAGTCATTTAAGTGTACAAAATCTTGCTAGCATATAGTTTAAATCCAAAGTTGAGAATTGAGGTCATCAGTTGAGGTCAAAAAGCTACATTTGTAGTAAACATTACGTTTAGAATAAATCAAATTCCAATGGAGTTCTTACAAATACTACAAATCCAGGATGACAATTTGATAACATTCAGCTGGCTTTGCTACTACTTCAAGACATTGTTTGCAATGGGCAGTTGGGAAAAGAAAATGGCAAGTGTGTGACTAAGACATTCACTTATCAAAGCAAAGAGCTGCGTCAGGCCCCGCTGGAGAGCTCAGTGTGCTGTGAGACTCCATCTTTATAAATTGTTGAGCTCCAGAAGGGTCTGGTCAAGCACTTGGTGCATGTTCAAATTCTCCTCTTTGGCTTGAGCAAGTTTCTCTGGTGATGTGAGAACAAGAAGAGATTTGGTGAGACAGCCTTAATTTACAACTGAAGAATCAAGTAGCACATAAATATAGCAGACAATATTAATATAAAAAAATACTCTAAGAATCTAAATTCTTTCAAAAATGTGACCCTGTGGTCACAAAACCATTACGGTCATTGTTTTTGCATCCTTTTTATATTTATACACATCAATTATTATTAATAATTATATATAATTTATACATACAATTTATACAATAAAAAAGTTGTTTTTTAGAATAGAATAATATTTGGCTGAGATACAACTATTGGAAAATCTGGAATCTGAGGGTGCAAAAAAATCATAAGAATATATATAATTATTATTTTAAGTGCCTACAAATGGATATTACGAATCAAAAATGACATTTCTATATATTTAGGACAGGAAATCAACAAAGTATCTTCATGGAACATGATTTTTACTTAAATCCTAATGATTTATAATTATAAATATAAAAGAATGGATGGCAAATAATTTTCTGCTATTAAACTCAGACAAGACAGAGATATTACTTATTGGACCAAAAAACAATACACACAATCTT
>JAUMHP010000059.1:732289-743624 GCA_032361065.1 Enteromius trimaculatus
ACATTACTCTGCTGTAAAGCTGCTTTGCAATGATATGTATCATGAAAAGCGCTATACAAATAAATTTGAATTGAATTTAATTTAATGTGACCCATACAATTTATTGTTATATACCTGCTACTTATGACTGGTTTTGTGCTCCAGGATAGCATACATAAAACAAATTAGCTATAGAACAATAAATTGTTCTTCGTAGGCTATTGATGCAGTCTCTGTAGATTTGTATTCACTGTTGCCAACCCTTGCGAGACAAATAAGCAATTATTTATTACTCATAAATAAGGCTGCAACATATCACACTGAAAACACTCAAATAGAAGCTGTTTTACAAAAATCAAAAGTGTGAACATTAAATACCGGTAATGTATATTAGTTTCCTAGTAGTGCAACATTTCACGTTTCAGGGGTGATGGGGAAATAAAGTAATGTATTACTTTAGCAGTCTCTTGAAAATGTAATCTGATTATATAGCTCGAGTTACTTATAAAGCGTTCCCCCTCTTACACTGACTGCACAGAAAATAAGATGAACTCTTTGATACTGCTGTTCTGTTCTAAATCAGGCTGCTTCATCTTACTTTAGTTTTGAGCTCTACAGGTCAGAAATCAAACCAGTTGAATCTTGTGCATTCTGAACATCTAATACTGTAATTTTAAAAGAACTGTCCCCTACCTCTGCACATATCAAGCTAAAAACACTGGATAACAGTATCTTTGCAGCTCAATGCTTTTATATTCATCAACACCTTCTACATAAGTTTTTGTTCTTCTGTCAAACCAGCTATCAACAAAAAGCCATGTTTTTGAACCATCTGGAGTTTTTGTAATATGGAAGCATTCAATATTTAATACAGCCAGAGCATTTAAAAGAATTGTCAATAACACAAACTTAACAGGCTGTGTCAAACAAGGTAACACATTTAATGCAAAATATAATCAGCAGAAACTGTGATCTAGGGATTTATTATATATATGTGTGTGTGTGTGTGTGTGTGTGTGTGTGTGTGAGAGAGAGAGAGAGAGAGAATGCATGTAGAAATATTCCCGTACAGAAACAGATACAAAACAGGTACAGAAAGTATTCAGACCCCCTTAACTTTTTTAACTGAAATATCACATAGTCATAAGTATTCAGACCCTTCGCTCAGTTTTTAGTAGAAGCACCCTTTTGATACAGTCCCAACAGTTCACTGTGGTAGCATCATGCTGTGGGGGTGTTTTTCAGCTGCAGAGACGACTGCAGGACGACTGGTTGCAATCGAGGGAAAGATGAATGCGGCCAAGAACAGGGATATCCTGGACCAAAACCTTCTCCAAAGTGCTCAGGACCTCAGACTGAGCCAAAGGTTTACCTTTCAACAAGACAATGACCCTAAGCACACAGCTAAAATAACGTAGGAGTGGCTTCACAACAACTCTGTAACTGTTCTTGAATGGCCCAGGCGGGGGGCCTGACTTAAACCCAATTGAGCTTCTATGGAGAGACCTAAAAATGGCTGTCCACCAACGTTTACCATCCAACCTGACAGAACTGGAGAGGATCTGCAAGGAGGAGTGGCAGAGGATCCCCAAATCTAGGTGTGAAAAACTTGTTAGATCTTTCCCAAAAAGACTCATGGCTGTATTCGATCAAAAGGGTGCTTCTACGGAATATTGAGCAAAGGGTCTGAATACCTAAGACCTTGTGATATTTCACTTTTTCTTTTTTAATAAATCTGCAAAAACGTCAGCAATTCTGTGTTTTTCTGTCAATATGGGGTGCTGTGGGTACATTAACGAGGAAAAAATGAACTTTGTTATATTGCAGCCATTTTCTAAAATCATTTAAGGGGGTCTGAATACTTTCCGTACTCACTGTATGAGTATACAAAATGTATGTATGTCAAACAAACCTAACGATTCAAGGACCATTCATAACGAACCATTTACTTAATTCCTGAATTAATCAGCCATTTTAACAAATCAAATAAATGAATAATTGGCTCAATGACTTAATCAAGACATTTACCACCACATACTTGCAGTTTTAGTATATTATTTAGAGTATTATTTCATTAAAGAAATTATTTCATATTGTCATAGTAAAAACAATAAAATGAATGAAATAAACTATTAAAGGTATAGTTCACCCACCCCAAAAATACAAGCGTGTCATCATTTACTCAACCTCATGGCCCAAAAGTGTATATGTAGCCTAATATATTTCATCAAACTAAATATTTCTTGCTGAAGCTACTTTTTGTAATGTCTGTTTGATGCATTACAACAAAATTAACTTAAAATTATACTTTTGGGAGTCATTTCACAGACAAATGTGATGTGCAATTAAGTGTCATATCATGTAATCAATTAGATTAACATTTTAAAATGGATGACACATCTGTGATGACGCAAAATAAATATATTGAAAACAAGAGACAGAAGGAAACAAAAGAAAGACATTTTTACATTTATTACAGCAGCATGATAAAGTAAAGCAGCGGCGACACAGATGCTGCAGTGGAAACGTCAACATTATGAAAGCTAAGCATCAGACTTATCAAACACCTCAGAATGGACAGTCATCATTAGAACAACACATAATGCTGACCGTTCCATTACAGATCACAAAGACACAACACATAACTGAGCTGCAGCCATCAAATCAGACAACAACGCCTGATGTCCGATTCACAGTCTCATGGAGAAAAACAGACAGAACATGGATGAGGAGGAGACCGAGAGAGCGCTTAGAGGGTAGTCATGTCGTTTAGAGCCAGATCCAGCTCCTCGCTGAGGGCTTTACCCTTCAGTTTCTGAGCATACACCTCATCTGTACATCGTCCCAGAGGAGAACACAGACACACGAGATGGACAGAACGAAACAAGCAGCAAAAAAAGACAAAATAACACCATGAGATGGAGGACCAATTTCAACTATCAAAACTGTTTCACTGCAAACTCCGAACAACAAGCAATCTTAGTTAGAAAACCTTGGCTCAGGCATCATTTTTAAGCTCACTCAAAGAGTCGTCTTGATCAGTCCCTCTGAAATGAAACCCATGATACATGCTCTCACGTGTCGTCTACTTATCCCCTTAACATCTAAGGTGTCAGTCACCTCACCAGAAAACAGATGACATGCAGTTTCAGTCCTTCAAAAGACACAAGATCCATCTCTAGGAAACGCACACAAGACCTACGACATTCCAAGCAACATTAGTACATGACATCCGGATCTTTTGGGTCGTGCGAAACATTTTTCTACAAATAATTTTGGTTTACAAAACAGGGGAGAATGGTTATGATTAGAAGGAGTGAGGCAGCAAAACTGCTCATACACACGAGTAGATTCCTGTTATTTTGGCATTAGTACAGTCACTCTTCACAGGCAGCAGAGCAAATATTGAAGACGTACCTTCTAAATCGTCAATGGTCTTCTCAAGCTTCGCCACAGACCTCTCAGCAAACTCGGCACGCGTTTCAGCCTAGAGGAAAGAAAAACATATTTCCATCAATTTTCTTAAAATGAATACTAAAAGAAATATGACAGCGCTATTGTACTCGAGTAATGACTGTCAATGAGCTAATCAAATGGTTGGCAAATTGGCCTGAATTGTTTTGTTAATCAGTCTGAATTATTTATTTTTACACACTGAATAGTTCGAAGGGGTTTTTCACTCTATGACACAATAAAGGGAAACTTAAGAACACAGAGAACATAAAGAACGCTGGATGAAATCAATATGAACCTACAATAAAGTGAAACTAAACCTGCAAGTGCATCCTATCTTTTGCAAGAGTTAAGGATCTTTTTTTATCTCTGAGATAAAGAAGTTCAACATTGCACAGATGGACCATATTAGTGCACCAGTGTCAGCATGTAGGCGAGTAAGTGTCAAAACTAAATTCAAATACTGTAAAAAAAATAATAATAATAAAATAAAAAAAAGATACTCTTCTATAATTTTATAATTATATACTCTTTTAGTATTTTACTAAACAGAACCGGTGACAATATTCTTAAAACTGACCTGAAGTCGTGTACTAACAACCCCAGTCATAAAACTGTATCCATAAATAAAATCTCTAGAAATCAATAACCAACCAAATCAGTTCCGGTTACACAAATGATAAGACTTGAGTCTGTATCTGTACCACTGAAACAAAAAAGTGTTAGTAACTGCATTGTTTATTTCTGTAATAGTGTCGTGTTGACTGAAAAGCTTACATTTATTCACAATCATGTTTTACGGTGTGCCATGTTTTATTTACCACATTACAAGGCTGTTTAATCTGGTTTAGATCGCTTTAACATTGAACTATTAAGACTTGAGTGCGCTGAATTTTCATAAACTCACCTCTTTGAGTTTGTCAGTGAGTACTCTGATTTCCTCTTCATATTTGTCTTCCTTTGTGGAGTACTGGGGAAGAAAAATTAATAATAATATTGATGCTGCAGATATCATTATGTGGAAATAAAGAGCACTTTTTGCGATCTGTGCTTAATTGTGCCTTTGAAAATAAAACAAAGGTTTTATTTACATAAGATTCAATATTTAAGAACTCTTTACAAACTAAATATTCAATGCAGAACACTAAAAATGAATACATATGAGAATGTATATAAAGAATCGCATTGGCAAAAGAGAAACGGAAGTGAAGTCTATGAAGACGTGGAGTATGAGAAAGCCATTTTACTCAACCAAAGGAATAGTTCACTTTATTGACTAATAAATACTTGTTAGATACAATCCTTTGTTGTACAATGACCAAACTACAACCACAAATATTAGAGATTATATTATCACATTACAGATTTCCTTGAGAGTGAACATGGGTAGTCTGACTTGAAAATAAATAGCAGGGCATTTGAACTTTTCACTGTAACAAACACTAGGGCTCTGCCTACCTTCTCCGCCTGTGCCTCGAGGGACTTCAAATTGTTGGTGACATTTTTTAATTCTTCTTCTAGGTCACCAGATTTGCTGTACCATAGCAACAGAAGCAGGAAAAGAAAGGGCAAAAGAAAGGAGAGAGACAGCACTATGAGAAGACAGGAAAGGCAGCAGTTTAAGCTAAAGAGACCCCAACCTGAATGAAACAATTAGGTAATTCCCCTTAATTTTGGCTGAATATTAGTGTCATGCAAAGTTCCAAGCACATCAGTAACCTTTCACGTTATTCACAAAATAATTTAAGAAAAGCAATGCAGAACTTAATTATAAACAAATAAATAATTTTAAAAATATATCACGAAAAATACAAAACAATAATAATAGTAATAAACAATTCTTAAATAAATTCATTAAAATAAAAATACTTTCCAAAGTGCTTGTTACATAACATCAGTAATTAAAGTGTGGTATTCCACAAGGTTCTAGTTGAGGTCCCTTTTTCTTTTGCAAAACATGTGTTTGTCTGCACAGGGACAGAGCCGAGAAGAGCAGCACAGGAGGAAACAGATCCCCGAAAGAGAGGACAGGTCAAGAGAAGCTGGAGTTAACGTGCTACATCACTCTCTCGGCAGTACCTCTTCCTCTCCGGCCATCATGGATTTCAAATTCTGGTCCATGAGTTTAAGTTCTTCCTCCAGCTGCCTAACTCGACTGGGTTAGTCCAAAACGGGCCATTGGGGGAAGGGGGAGGTAATGGGGGAGTCACAGGAGCAAACGATCATGCATTTTGAACACAAGGAGACAATTGGACAATCAGAAACCTTGCTTTTGTTAAATAATCCTGAGAACTCTTCTGTTATTTCATTAAAATAAAATTAATTTGCAGCAGAAAGAATCCTGGAAATAACAAGTTTGCTCAATGTAGCTTTGTATTTTGTTTTAGGCAACACAAACATGCATATTAAACTCAGTTATTCATGCACATGGAACACTTTTTTTTTACCATCATGTATACATATTCCACTCGTTGTTGTAAATGTATATAATCAACACATTTTTGGCGAAGAATTTGATTTAAGCTCGTTTATGTTTTCATGATGTGAATGCTAGCATCCGGGAATATGCTGCCTTAATATCAAATATCAATAACTACAGAATCCCCTGCTAAGAAACAATGGTGCTGATGTTTATAATGAAAAAAGTTCAGCTCAGTCTCAACTAAACTGTTTTTAATATGCATTATGTGTACTTACGCCTCAGCCACTTCAGCTCGCTCCTCTGAGCGCTCAAGCTCACCCTCAAGAATCACCAGTTTACGCGCCACCTGCAGTCAGTCAAACAAACACACACACAAATAGACCCACTTTTACAATTACAGTCAAATAAGAAATACCACAGATCTGTAAAGCTAAATTATAAACTAGAAAGGTAATCCCCAACAAACAATAATGCAGGAAAATCCAGGTTTAGGTATAGTGACACGTCTGCCACAAAAACCCCTACATTATCTGTGACCATTTGATCCAGCATGTTTGTTCTTCGGCAGAAGTGCTTACATATCCTCTCATATCAAACACATTGCAGCTGGATATGAAACTTACATATACATACACATATATACATGCAGGACATACTATCAAACTTGCAAGAAATGGCCACAAGCTAATGCTATGTATAAATGTTATGCATAAATATATCTTTTAAATGAGAAAATATGAAATATAAGAAAACAAGAATCAATTATTTCTTCGTTACTTTCAGCAAGTTGATGGGCTTACTTGGCTTTCTGTATCTTAAAATCCAGAAACAACGTCTTCCATTCCACCACTGTGAACTCTTTAGAAAATTTTATGCATGCAATAAGAAGCCTGATTTAAACAAATCCCATAATATGAGACTGGCTGACATGCACACCTCCTCATATTTGCGGTCAGCTTCCTCAGCAATGTGTTTGGCCTCCTTCAGCTGCATCTCCTGGATCTCCATCTTCTCCTCATCTTTTGTAGCTCTGTTCTCTATCACCTTCATTCCTCTGTTTGGAGAGACCACACAGTATTACATTCAGAAATGCCATGAACAGATAACCAAGAACTCATGAAGCTCTGGACTGACGGCTGATCCTTTACAGTGTTGAATGTTTGTCTTTCAAATAGCAAAAAAGAAGATGAGATGGAGTCTCACGACACGGTACTTCCGCCTACGTCAAGCTTGACCTTTTTAAACGTAATTGTGCATTACTTTACTTCACCAACGCGCATCACAGAACAGAGCAAGGCGAGCGTTTGTGCTGATAAAACTTAAACTTTTTTATTTATTTTGGAAATGACCGATCGTTTCGCTAGATAAGACCCTTATTCATCGTCTGGTATCGTTTAAAGCTGCACTGAAACTGTCATTTGGACCTTGAACCGTTTGGGTCCCAATAGAGTCCATTATATGTGGGAAAATCCTGGAATGTTTTCGTCAAAAACTATTTCTTTTCGAGTGAAGAAAGAAAGACATGGACATCTTGGATGACATGGGGGTGAGTAAATTATCAGCAAAAGTTTTTTTCAAAGTGAACTTCTCCTTTAAGTGTTAAAGAAGCCGAGGTCACACCTCTCGCTCTCATCTGCAGCTTTCTCTGCCTCTTCCAGCTTCTGTAGCGCTGTGGCGAGTCTCTCCTGAGCACGATCCAACTCCTCCTCTACCAGCTGGATACGTCTGTTCAGGGACGCCACCTCAGCCTCGGCCTGCCATCAAAGGAGATCAGTCAATGCACACCATAACATGAAGGAAAAATGGGATCTGGAAAATCTTGAGATAAATGTCAAATTAAGATAATTAAGTGCAAAATTACAAAATTACACACTCAACATTAAGAAAAAGAACTTTGACTCTTAATTACAAATGATCTTTCTTCATATTGTTAAGCTTTTCACAAAAGCAGGCCTTTTGAAAAAAAACAAAACACAACTCTCAAATAATTAGTATTTTCTGTATTTTATTGACAAAAGTTGTTCTCATAGCCTCTCTAGTGCTCTCCTCAGAACAATGTGCAAATTGCTATAAAAAGGCTATAAAATTAATATAAAATGTATGTTATGCAGAAAATTTAACATTAGGCTAATATTAGATAACAAATATATTAATATTAATACAACAAAAATATCCATCATACAGAAAAAACACTGTACTAAAGTACTGTGACAATGTAAAAAAAACCCAAATAATAAAAATAATAAAATAATATACATATATACTGTTTCCACAAAACTATTAATGACTCCATAGTGTCGAACTATGTACAATGTGTGTCTGAACAAATAACAGACACACATTAAAACAGATGTACATCACATTAGTGAATCAGTTAAAGGAGCCAGACTCTTACTACTTTGTCATCTCTGACACATTTCATTCATTCATTCATTCAAACAGTTAGGAGGACCAATAACAGGACTACTAAAAACATTTGCAATAGTTGTATTACATTTCATTCTGATTTGTTCATTTTCTGTTTAATTTTAAATAACGACATTGTCATTAATGAGGGCAGCAGAAACAAAAAAAGGCTCTACAAGAACCTTTGAAGGGACAGTTAAGCAACCAAAATTATTACATTTACACATTTATCTCCGTTTAAGCTATCCATTTGATTAGTTCATGCATTCACTAATTATAGAGCAGAAGTTCTCATTGGACACATTCTCTCTGAATGCATTGCTGGGTTTAAAGTTAAACTTTAAAAATGCAAAGTTCACTAGGTAAAGAGGGTTGAGCTCACTATCAGCTGTTTGCCCAATGCTTTAATAGCTAACTACACGCTTGCAATGCTACTACTACTATGTCAACCCTTTAAATGCGGGAACACAGCACACAATGAACATGAACTGATGATCTGTTTATCATTTTAAAGAATTCCCCCAAAACAACATGACTGTAGCTATTAGAAAATATTTAAAAAATTGGCAATTCTACTATTATGTTAATAACACCTTTACAACAGACGTTCTTCATGATCTTATAAAACGACACCTGCTCTGTACAAAGGTGGCCTAATTTGCTTGTGGGTTAAAGCCATGCCAGCTTCTAGAGCTATTTTCATTGCAAGGTTAAAATCCAGGATAAAATATGAAAATAGCCTGAACAACTCAAAACCTCACACAAGACGTTTAAAAAGATCCTTTTTAAGAAATCTAAAAACAAATCAAAGTCTTCTATAAAATAATAAAGTGTTGGCCAGAGACCGAGCTCAGAGATAAAGCATACAGGAGATCTTTGCCTGGTGGCAAACAAATAAATGACTTCATACACAGATCAGATGAAGTCACATGCTGAAAACCAGAATTAAACTTGTAAATGTCTCAAGAACAATGTTATTAACAAAAGAACAATCATCTTACTTTCACTTTGACAAAGCTAGTATAATGATTTATATTGCAGATCTGTAAAGATTTTGCTGTAAAAATTGCATACACAAGTCATTTGTGCTGCGTGTATGGTGTCGAGAGTATCATATCATTTTTACAACTTTAAAAACTGTTTTGGTCTAACAAAAGGGTTTTTTTATTCAGAAAGATGTTTTGTCAGCCGAACAATGTTATGTTGCTGTCAATCAACAGCACAATACTTTGTATGCATTTCTGTCACTCACCGCCTCGATGAAGTAAACCTGACATTTCCCATGAAATGTGCCCTGACAGCTTAAACTACAGATGACTGGTTTACAGCAAGAAGACAGTTTTTGTTCTTGTTCAGCTATTTATTTGTGTTAATTTTTAATGGGAAAAAAATGATTACAGTAAAGCAGGTGCATATGGGAGTTCAAACGTGCTCGAGGGGTTGGACAACACACTAAACTTTTCCCCAAGCTTATGTTTATCTTTATGTAAACTACCAACAAATCTACAGGACAAGTACATAAAATTATTCATTTAGTCTTTGCGCGTGAGCTGATGGATGTCTGCACTCAGGACTAACCGCATGACCTGTTTAATTGAACATTTGCATCACGTATCGACAGGTCCATGTCAGAGAAACAACTTGATTTTGAAGAAAGAGATGCTTTAAGTCGTCAACATCACCCGCCCTCTAAATAAAAACACTAATCCTCTTCTCACGTCCAGCGCATTAGCTCAAGTTCATCTGACAGGCCAGGAGCTCTCGCTCGCTGCTGTGCTCTACTGTAGACCATCCCTACACAGTGTTTCAATTTAAACTGATACTGATATTTGGATAACGTGTTTTTGAAGTGAACTTAATGTTTGGATTTGTTTTCAGTCAGAGCACTCACCACAAAACTGCACAACAGATGCCAAACACATTCGTAAACCACGAGGGTCATTTTGATGGACAGAATGAATATGTTTTTCATTGAATTATTAAGATAGGACAATATTTAAGAAAAATAAAAAAAAATGGAATATGAGAATATAGAATAAAAATATTAAGAAAACTGCTTTTAAACTTAGCAGTGCATGTTACTAATCAAGAATTTAGTTTTGATATATTTACGGTAAGAAAAATGCTAAATATCTTCATGGAACATCATCTTTACTTAATATTTTAGGATAATTTTGACCCATACAATGGCTATTGCTCCAAAATTTCATCCGTGCTACTTATGACTGCTTTTGTGCTCGAGGGTCACATTTGGCATACACATCTAATATATATGACCCATTAATAAAGTTACTGTAGTCATCCAGGACATTACATATGGCCCTTTTCTACAAACAACTGACTGCCTGGTTGGTTTGGAATAAATGGAAGTTAAGAAGTGAACAGTGTAAATAAAGAGATAAAACATCCCTGTAACAGAGTTGCTCAGGCCAGAATCCGCATCCAGGCTGAACACAAGCCTGAATATCTCCAATCTGAATGCTTGTGAGGTCACTCACTCTCTCTCTGGCCTGCCGTTCCAGGTCCACCTCCCTCTGCAGCTCTTCTGCTCGGTCCTCCGCGTCGTCCGCCTGCTGCTGCAGGCTCTGGATTTTCCTCTTCACCGCTTCTATGGACGTTACCGAGGCCATTCTCTCTGGATCCGTAGTCCGGTATTAACAATGACAAACGCGAAACGGCAAAGCAGCAGCGATATCGCTATATTCCAGTGATCTTGCCTTTATCAGACACTGTTCTGGTTAAGCATATTGGTTTCTTTTTCTAAAGAAGTAGAATTTCCGCAAAAAAGTGTAGCGTGGACCGCCGGCGAGCGCTCTGTTTTAACCGCGGACGAAGCACGCATCCGTGGAGCTGAGCTAAAGCTGATGCTCGCCTGAGCAACAGGTGGCGCAGCGCACCTGTCAGGTGATCCGGCGCTCAGCACAGAGGAGCACAGAAGCAGGGCTTTCGTTCTCATACCCATATTTGCGTGTTTTTTATGCTTTACATGAATACAAATGTAAAAAATCCTATACAAAAGAAAAGAGGCAGGGGTTTTAAGGATGGCCATTAAGTTCTGAAATTATAATCAGAAAA
>JAUMHP010000059.1:744115-757532 GCA_032361065.1 Enteromius trimaculatus
TAAATAAATGTAAATGTAAATTATTATTGGAGCACTCTGAGAAATAAAGGTCCAAAAGCTGTACACCTTTTTAAGTATCTTTATCTACGTTTTAGCTAAATAATTAAGATAAGTAATATGTAAGATATCATTAGGGACCATTTTAAAAAGTTACCCCACCCCCCAAGTGACAGCTTCTGTATCTTTTTTTGAGCAAGAGATAAATAGATTTACATCTATGATATTTGATACTCACGTTTGAAAGAAATATTGATAACCAAGAAAACCGAAGCTGTTTAAGTTCAGTAAGTGTTCATCGTGAAATACTATTAAATAAAACTAAAATCATTTTTTACGTTTGTCCTTAGACCAGTTCATTCAATGAAACTCTGAGCAGAAGCTCTGGAAATCATGACATCACTTCACTATAAACAAATGACTGCATTCCTCTGATGTTTTTCCTTTTTTGGCCACACATTAATGGTGTAAATACAGCACACACGCACACAGCGAGTGAAGCACACAGACAAAGAGCCTCGCATATCAGCGTAAGAACTGGAAGCAAAGCATCTACAGAAGTTTCTAGATTAAAACATTTCTACTGCGGCTGAATCGTTTTTCACATGAAGCTAGTTGAAAAGCACATTAGCATATGTACATTTATTGCAATAGAGGCGTACAAACTCAAGGGTTTTATGTAACTGGTGTTTTTTGTGAGCTATTCAAACCATCTTTAGACTATTTATCAAATCTGAACTAAAAAATATTTAACACTGTAGACCTTACAGTTCATTAATGAAAGGGTATTATGTGACACTGTGGAAAAGAATACCATGGCTAAATGTCTAAAAAGATATATTTTTTTGGTAACATTCCCAAAAAGTCCATGGAAGTACCATTTGTATTTTTTTTTTTCATATATTGTATTGTATAAAGTATATCATACTTGTATTTTTGTGGTTGGTGAAAAGTATTGGATACTGAGAATTGACTGTGAATTAACAGAGTGAGTGTGGAAAGGTCAAAGGTCATGAAAACATGACAGGTACTGTATGAAACAGAAAGAATCAAATAGAAAATGCAGAGTCTCTGATGAAGTGGTGGGACGCTGTGGGGTGCTGACAGTGTTTATGAAGTGTTTACAGAATCTGATACTGTGGGTGGGTTTGGCACCCGAGTAAAAGAGCAGCTGTCGACAGGACAGGCCCAGTCAGGACAGGCCACTCTCAAGATTAACGGCCTGATCTCTCCACCGCTCCACATCTCATACTGACCACAGGAGGACGCCTTCTAACCGTGCAGATCGTTCTAGCTCCTGAACATGTCTGACTTTTTAATCCTGTCATTTGTAGATGTTATGTTTGAACACATTTGTTGCTGGCAATTAGCAATTTTAATGCTATTGTTATTAACATATATATCTGATCTGGTAGAGGATGGTCCTGAAATAGGCCTCATTTTCTAATGAAAAGAAAAATTCGTAATAATTTGTTTTTTTCTTTTAATGACGTTGCGAAATAAAACCCAAATCTGGGGAGTGGGCAGAAAGCCAGACGGACCGAGTGGGTATAGCTCGGGGCTCGGCCTGATCACCGCGTGCCCCCCAGGAGGAGGGTGGGAAGGCTAATTTGCAGGGATGGCCGATTAGCCTAAATGAGTGTTAAAGAAACTGGAACCGGACATCTCCGACTGAAGGAGCCGAAGGCGATAGTGGTAAAGAACGAAAACCCGCACGAGAGAGGAGCCTTGGGAGGAACCTGGCTGAAGGCCCAACACCTGGTTCCCAGTTTAGGTGGAGTAAGGGGCGGTGGAGGAAGTCGGCAGCATTTAAAGGAAGGTTTTAGCTTCCGATAGGGTAATTAGGTAATAGGGAGATTAGGAATTAATCATACGTGCTTCTCGAAATTTGTTAGTCAAACATCATTTTACATTTTTTTTGGCATCATTATTGATAAAACATCATTATCCATTCTTCAGTGTCACATGATCAACAAATCATTTCTATATGCTGATCCACTGCTTTTCTGAGTTTTTTACTGTCACTAGTTTAATCCAAAATATTTTAATTTCTTTCAAAAAAAAAAACCTTACTGACCTCAGAATTTTGAACTGTATAATTGTGCAAACATAACATATCAAACAAGGTATGACTGAGAGATGTGTTAAATCTTTAATGATTAACTCACGTCTGTGGCCTTCTTCTCGGCCTGCTCAAGTTTCTCCTGAGCATCCTTCAGTGATTCAGAATACTTGTCCAGCTCATCCTCCACACCCTTCAGCTTCTTCTGCAGGCCCAAGAGCTCCTCTTCCAGCTACACACAAAAACACACATAAAGCATTTAAAATACAGTCAAAGGATGCCACTGAGGATTTAGGAAACTTTATTTGACCAGTGCTTGATTTAAATGCTTGTACAGAAGAAAGGCAGACTCTTTCAGAAATGTTTGTTTTATTGGAAGATCATTACTTGTCAAGCAATATGTCCATGATTCCCACACTGATGATAAATGATGATGTGTAAATCCCAGCTCATAAATGACTGTCTCGTTTAGGTGGGCTGTTGGGGGGGCCATGTGGAGGCAATTATAAACGGCAAAGTTATGTTTAAGCAGAAGGTTGCAGCAGCTGCTGGTGACCCCCACCCACCCATTTAACACACGACAAATAAACCACCACACATAGCTTAGTGTCATAAACCAGCCTCTATTTATTGGGAGCCAGCAGGACAGTCGGCTGCTGCATATGGAAACGAGATAATACCGGCTAAAAAAAATAGAGGCCACTTTGGTCAGCTCGTAAATTGACAAGTGCAAAATAACGACAGTGAATGACAGAACAAGTGAACGGTTTCAAAGCAATGCACTCATGGTGGATGCCTTCCCTTTATTCTGTTTGACAGGTGGGGACAGTTATGGGAAGCATTGCAGCTTTGGCGTCAAACGCAGCCCGGTGGCTCCAGATGGTACGAAGCCTTGATCCTATTATATTGAACAATTCCATGAAGGTGGAGCGGGACAAAAAAAGATCAAGGACAGCATGTATGGTGACTGAAAGGGGTGCAATAACAAAGGCCTTGGGATAAGAATAAATGGGAGTCGGGCCATCAGCACAGGCTTTCAAGAAAATGTGATTTAATCTTGTGCATTAAATCAGAAGAATATAACCAATACAGAGATTCAAGATGAAATGGATTTCTGCAAACTATGATATAACGCATGCTCATATGCCTTTTCTCCTCTTGGAAAGCTCACTTCTATTACAGAGAGCGACAGTGTCCTCAATATAACTGATGTTGTCTATGAATTATTGAGGATGACAAGAGTGGATAAAAGATCAAAAGGAATAATTCATTCAACAAATAAATCTAAAGTGGCAGGTCCGTTTGTGTTGTTATTTGTGTCACATTTAATCAAACGATGGAAAATGTTGTTCCTGTCAGTCTGGGCCTCTTAATTAAATGGCTATACCTACTTAAATATACTAAGATATTTACACCACTATATTTGGCATCGTCCACTTCACTTAGTCCTGATTGATGGGTCTTAAGGAACAAGACTAAAAATAGTTCAACCCATCAGAGATGCTGGACCATGAACTGGGATTGATCATCAGTTTTTGGAGTTGATGACACTGACCAGATGATTTACTGATATTTTACACACACTACATACAGTATACAGAAAAGGTCAAATGATACAAGTCCTGTACTTAGTAGAAAATCAGCAAAAAAGTTTGACCTTTATTTATATCACTGCTTAGACAATTTTCCTTATGATTTTTCAAGTCCGGTCTTCCCAGTTTAACAAGAGACTTCGATTAGACACCGTTGCAAAACAACAAAAACATGGATCTACAGTAAAAAAAGTTTTCAGCTAACCAAATTCAGTCTATTTACCTGTTTGCATTTGTCCTCTGCACCTTTCTTGTCTATCTCTGCTTGTTCTGCCCGATCTATGGCATTCTCCTTGTCTAGCTTCAGCATCTGCATTTTCTTCTTGATGGCCTCCATTGTTGATTTCTTGGGTTTCTGCTAGCAGCTCGAGGAGAAAGAGGAGAACTTGTTCAGAGAGTGGAGGCTGAGACAGACAAAGCTGAGCGCACAGCAGAGAGGCGGCTGGAATCCTCTACAGAGAAACGCTGGTCTTTTTTGGAAACTTCTCTAAAGTCTCTGGGAGAGTGACGTCCCCCTGCTCTGATTCGTCCTGCTGAATGGGCTCAGCATTTGACCCTGTGATTTTGTCCATGTTTGGGAGGCTCTGAATTCTCATTCTCCAGTTGTACTTAAAAAGATCTGAGGTCAGGATTATTCAAGCGCCAAGTATTATTGAGTACCTTTAACTTAAATTTCGTCACAATTTTTAATAATATTCTGTATGACTAATGTCTCCAAGGCGATAATCTCAAAAACCACTTTCACTTCATCTTCTCAGTGACTTCAGTAATAAAATTTGCCTGCTGTGTTCAGTGTAGTTAAATTGATTGTTTTTTTTTGTTGTTTTTTTTAAATGAATGCTACTGTAGTACCTTCTTTATAAACACATGACATAAAATGCTTAATTTGTATTTGCAGTTTTAGAAAGGATAAAAATGGATTTAAGTGTCAAGGTAAATCTATCTATCAATCAATCACTTTATTTATATAGCGCTTTTAACAATACAAATTGTAGCAAATCACTGAACATTATGAATTAGGAGAACAGAGTGATGGTAATGTATAATGATGAGAATTAAACTAGTTATGTATCAAATGCAGAGACGGTCTCTGTAATCAAAATGACCATAATCACAAGAAAATAGGTGCCAGAGGCAACAGCGGCAAGGAACTAAAACCCCATCCGTGAGAGAATAGAAAAAAAAAAAAAACAGGCTTAGTTGGGGCTAGTTCTCCTCTGGTCGGATGCCCAGCACTTAATTTCCAGTTCAATTTTAAGCGCATGTCAGATTGTGTAAACGAGAAATTATCAAACATAAGACAAGTTAAGTGTATGGGGTACCACAAGGCTCAATCTTAGGTCCTCTTGTATTCATTGTTTATGCTCTCTTTACCCAATGTTATCAGGAAACAAGGCTTTCATTTTTATGCTTATGACAGTTAGCTTTATATTTGTTTGTTTGTTCATTTGTGTAGCACATTTAAAAACAAATTAGTCTCAGTCAAAGTACTTTACCATAAAAACAACGTTTAGAAGAACAAGATGACAAAAAAACATTTATAAACATTCAAGACAATCATAATTTTCAACAACAAATGCTTGGGCAAATGCAGGCATTTTAAAAGCCTTAAAAAACTTTTATTTTTGCAATATTTCTTAAATGAAGGAATCAGTGTCTTAATCAAGTTAAAAGAATATAGTGATCGATTGTACCAAATGCTGCCTTAAAATCAAGGAGAATCAAAATGGCACCAAGCAGCAAGCATCAAGTCCTACTGTATTTTTAAGGGCAGTCTCAGTAGTGTATTTTGGTATAAAATAAAAAACTTATTTTGACTTAATAAAAAAAGAGATCAGCTGATGATAAACAGCCTTCTCTAATATTTTTGATAAAAAGGAAGCTTAGAAATCATAGCTGTTCCGAGAAGAGGGTGTTTTATAGCATGCTAGGCAGGATGGAACTATACCATTGGCTAGTCTACTATTTATAATACATTCAACAACATCTAGAACTACATCTAAGGGAAAGCTGTGAAGTTTCAAATCAAATTATACCAAATTTGAAAGTGAGAGAGGATACTACATGCAGTATCCTCAAGATAAAATGAAGCAATTTTTTTGATTTGAAAAATAAAGGGAATCTATTATTGCGGTTTCCTTCTCTACTGTGTCACACATCTTTTAAAAACACTTTTCCAATTTGTAAAAAGTATTTTACTACTAAATTATTTTCTGTTACTGTGTCTATGTCGCTGATAAAGAAAGTTAGTTCACGTGTTATCACTGGAAGACTGGATTTTTGCAATGTATAGTGCAGACTGGTTGGTTCAAACGAAACAGTTCTTATAGAAGGACATAGATACATTGATATATGGCTCTTAAACTTTGGAATAACCTTCTTGGCAATATTCAGACGTCACATTCTCTCTCACTTCAAGTCTAGATTAAATATGAATCTCATCAGGTGTTAGAATTATATTATTACTGTAATTATTCACCTTGATATCTGAAGTATGAATATTTGAAGTAAGAAAAATGCTCATTATGTAATTTGTTTAATTTGCCCTTCAAACACCAGCATATCTGTAAAAAACACACAAATGCAACAGGAGATATTTGCGAAAGAGTGAATTTATGAGTGTTTAGTTAAACACATTGAGTAATTGTGTCTGTTTATTTTAGGTGAGAAACTGTTAACAGATAAATACACAATTATAAAATATAAAGGCAGGCAAGATTCAGAATATATACTGAATGTAACAGGAAAGGCAGTATTGGTGAACACTTTTATATGTATTTCATCTTAATTAATAACAGTCTTTGTAATTTCTTAAAAACAGTTCTTTATAATAACTCTGATTATTATTTGATAAACAACCATTGCAATTAACCAATTCTTGTTACAAATCTTTTTTAATCTAATATTGTCTTGTCTACATCTGTATGGGCACACATCAGTAAATTACAACAGTAAATAGCAAGAAAAGAACAAAAAACAAAACACATTATAAAAGCAAAAATGGAAATATGGCTTTTATGCATTATAAAAGATATCATTTTGATAGAAATGCCAGTAGACCATGTTATCACATAAGCAAACGTTGACACTGCAAAAACATTAACAGGAGATACTATCTGTAACATTTCAAAGCTTATTTACTCTTTTATTTAGAAAATGATATGTTTTCTCTGAATTGTTTCAACGCAAAGTTAATAATTGCACCGCTGGTCCAAATTGCCACAAAAAAAGAAAAATTGAAAAAGTACAAATGTTGAAAATCTTACAAACACTGTTTAGCCCCTGCCATGATCACAAGCTTTCAAAACACACACTGCTCATCTAATCCAGCTAGCACTGAAGAAAAATAATATAGATCTATTTGAAGACATTAAAAAGGATTTGTATAGGCTGCATGTTATCCAAATACAACAAAACAATAAAGCTGGTATGGCAATTCTCAAAAAAGTGACAGAAATAAACAAAACACTTTTAAAATAGACATCCTGATACATAGTTCACTTTTTACTCATTGCATATCATTAATTACTTTTCTCAAGCTCTCAATGTCACTGATTAGTCTCTGATGCGGCTCACTGTTCCTGTCCATCCTCTCTGAGCTCTGACGGCAGGAACTTGTACTGTTGCTGTCGGATCATGGCCAGCTTCTTCCTGGCTTCCTCCAGCTCTCTCTCCTTCCTGAGCATCTCCTCCTGAGCAGCGATGATCTGAGGACAAACACATACAGATGAAAATCCACAAATCATGGAAGATATAGATGTAAAAACTCTACAATTTATAAAGAAAAAAGATAGTCGTAAAGGAAGTGCTTCAAAATGTACAGTAAAAAGTTATACATATAAGAGAGATTTGTTGAGCTTCAATGTTTAATAAACCTTTAAATTATATAGAAATATATTTCTATATTCATCCACAAAATAGCTGTTATAGTTACAAAGTCATATTGAATAAAAGTGTTACAAATTAATTGGTTGTTTAGAGTAATTAACAAATGGACATAAAAAAGTTACATGGTACGAGCTTTAATTCCCTAAATGAAAAATGTCAATAGTTGTGCTGGAAATGCTCTAATATGCATCTAAATGTGCTAGTGTTTAATTGGTAACTGATATTCTGCTCTTTACCTGAGCGATACCGCCCACCATCTTGCTCTTCACCATCACAGCCTGATCATCTTGGGCCTCAAACACAGCCTTCTGTGCTGCCTTCACCAGGTTATCGGATGCCCTCTTGACGGCATTACCTGCAGCCTAAAGAAAAAACAAAACAAAAAAAACACGTCAGAGTACTTAACACAGTATTCAACAAACCCAATATCAGCTTACAAGTACAAATTCGGTGCTGCAGGCAGATCGAGACACTGATCACAATGCTAAATCCTACTATTAAAGTATTCTTTTATTGTTAGTCGTGTTGTTCATCATGGTGCATTTACATGTGCACTGTATTCCTACACTGAAATTTTGTATTTGCTGCTAGAAGTACAACTACTTAATTTGGGGCTACAAGTACACTACAAATACAACTACTTTATATTGTGGTTACGCCTATTTTAATATGTGGCTACAAGTACATCACAAAAGCAACTATTTGAATTTTGTCTGCAAGTACACTACCAATACAAAATCTTTAATATGTGGCTACAAGTACATCACAAAAGCAACTATAATTTGTGGCTACATGTACACTACAGGTACAAGAACTTTCATTTGTGTCTGTGACTGCTTTAATATGTGCCTGCAAGTGCACTACAAATACAAAATCTTTAATTTGTGGCTACAAGTACATAATACATACAACTTTAATTTTGTGGCTACAAATACGTTACAAATACAACTACTTTAATTTTTAGCTAGAAGTACAAATATAAGCGCACACCCACTTTAATTTGGGGCTAGAATTAAACCTTCAGGTACAACTATAAATTGTGGCTACAAGTACTCTACAAAAACAAACACTGATCAGCAGCTAGAAGATCAACTACTTTATTTTGAGGTTACAAGTACAATTACCAGTCGGTGCAAACCTGTGGAAACTTTGGACTGTCCTTGATACTTCCGGCTATATTACAAATGAGCCTTTTTAAAAACATAGATGCAAACACGTATAAACAACATGGACATTATCAAAAAAATTATCATGACAGCTATGTGTGAAGCTAGTAAAGTCAAATTTAACACATATAGGTTTGAAGTCAAGAAGTTAGGAAGGAAGGTTCTGCATGTGCCTGGATTCTAGGGACGGCTTTATAAGGAAATGCAGCTGTGGAGAGAGCAGCCTGAACCAAACACATCTCCGGCGATCCTCTGGCAAACGTTCCAGGAATATTTTTTTTCTTTTTTATGCCTTTTGAGGCATTGTGCAGGCCTAAAGGTGTGATTTAGGGTTGAGTGTGTTCAGCTGTCAAGAGCGAGATTTATTTCTGTAAGAGGAAGGACTGGCCTGCAATTTATACACAAACTAGCATAGCCAAAACATTCTGCACTGCTGCCACAGAGGACAATTTACATTACTGAGCACAGTTCTATTGAGGCAATTCCGTTCACGTCTTGTAACCAAATATGTTTTTTTTTGTGCAGATAAGACGACTTTTCTCATGGACAGACTGCAGAAGTGGGATGATACAGAAGGGGAAGCATATAAAAGGTAAAAACAGATGTGCTATATCTGGAAAAACTGACCAACTATGACTTAATTTGACAGAGAAAGGCAGACAGACAGAGTGGGTGCAGTTCTGTCCGTATAACTCTAGTGGATGACTGACACCAGTTTAATCTTCTGAGGGCGCCTTTAATTCATATATTAAAATATCAGTCAAAATAATGTCATCTGCTGCTCTGATTGTAAAATGTGATTTGAAGTCAGCATGACTGGGCGGTAACATAGGAGTGGGTACATACTAATCATTTTAAAATAACTATGACACAATCTGCCTTAGTTAACGACAGCTCGATCAGTTTATCACTACCTATACTTATTAATTTGCATTCATATTAACAGTAAATTAGTGCACAGAAACTATGCAACTATGTTCAATATCTTGCTCATCAGAATTGTGTTATTATTATTATATCTCAAAGCTTAATAAACAGAAATGCACACTGTATTTTTTTGGAACAGTAAATTGATATTATAAATGTAATTCATGTACTGCACCCGTGAGACTGAGGACCATATGAAATTCAGAAGCCGGCTCTCCACAGCACTTCATCAGCACTGCTGTTATCACAAGCACTCATCAGAGCACATTACGCATCAGACAGCTGGAGTGTGTAAGACAAGATGATGGAACTGCATCTATTCCTGCTCCAGCATTACATTCATCTCACGGCTGCAAGGCTAAAAAACACAGCTAAACTAAACATGGGGGTTTACCAGACTACTCCAGGACAGGAGCACAGGAGACTGCAAAATGGAAAACGCCATTGGATACTATATACAGTATCTGAATGTCACTGCATGACAAAATAGCACATAGCATCAGCTTACTAATCATTTTACAGATTTGCAGTTTTTATGAGTGAAAATGTAATATGGTGTCTATCGTGCCTGAAAGATAAAGTGGTGATCTCAGAGTTATTAGGTTTTAAATTTAAACCTCAGCCTTCACCCTGTGCGGGATGACAGCTGTTTCTGGAGGCTGGATGGGTGCAGTGGGTTTCACTGTCACTGAATATTTAAAGGCTTTGTTGAGAGGCGGGCACACAACAACTAACACTGCAGGAGGAAAAGAAGTTTTTTTGCTCATGTTAGGATGTTTACGGTTAGGGTCTCTCTCTCTCTCTCTCTCTCAGCGTCTGCTCTGTTCAGCGAGTGGCTGAAACAGCATGTAACTTTTTGTGTTCAGAATTTGCAAAACGTATATAATGAGCGAGTGCATCACGAAATCATTAACCAGACCGTGCTTTTATCTTATCCTGAATCACTATGGTACACTTTTAATAAGTGCTTATTTTTGGACTATTGTAGCCTGTGGAGTAACACATACCTAAAGACATATGTTATATCAGGATTTTTGTGCAGATTGAAAGGTAGAATATATACCAATGAGAAAAACATTTTATTGAGAATTTAGCTGCATCAAAATAGTATATTTGTGCACAGAGAGCCAAACAAACATAATGATAAATAATAAATGTACATTTTGCATGTTCAGAAGGAGTGAGCTGCCCTGTAGTGTGAAAATGTAAACAGGTTTGTCTCAATACGTCTCAATGCAAATAAAGAGATGGGAACCTGGTAATTCTATGTTCTATTTTTATGTGTAATAGACATGAACAAGTTCTTTAAAAAACATCTATGATCTTAAAAAACATGTCTAAACTTCATGCTCTATATTAACAATAAACATATTGGGATAAAGCATCCATATCTGTCCATACTCATGTCAATTACAGTATTAAAACTTGAAAATGATTACTTTTAAGGTACGTTTAGAACAGATAAAAATGTGTGATTAAATTGATAATCATGCAATTAATCACATTTAAAAATCATAATAAGTGTGTGTATACTATGCCTATTTATTACGCGTCTCAATTTCTGTTGTGACATTCAGATGGTAGGGGCATAATTTGGCGTAAAGAACATGAAAGCATGGATCCATCCTGCCTTGTCTCAACAGTTCAGGCTGGTGGTGTAATGGCGTGGGGGATATTTTCTTGGCACACTTTAGGACCAACAGAGCATTGTTTAAACACCACAACTTACCTGAATATTATTGCTGACCATGTCAGTCCCTTAACAGCTACAGTGAACCTATCTTCTGATGGCTACTTCCAGCAGAATAATACACCCCTTTTTGTAATAATAGCACCATGCCATACCGTTTGAGTGGGGAAAAAATGCTTACTTCCTATATTTAAAATGTTTCTGTGCTAACCAACAAGAGTTTTAAAATATATACTTACATTAAGTTTTTATTTGATTTGTTCTTATTTTATTGATTCTGATTAGAATCAATCTGACATCCACCATTACTATTATACATATGTTTTTTATCTAATACAAAACAAGTCACACACACACACTCACTGACCTGCAGTCTCTTCATGGTCTGGGAGTCCTGGTCAGCCTTGACCTTACAGGCCACCAGCAGCTGAGCGGTGGATGCTGCCACTTGTTTGGCCGAAGAAATGAGTTTCTCCTCACTGGCATGACCCTGAACCGCAGAGTTAGCTGCTTCACACAGGTTGTTCGTAGCTGCAGCCACCATACGCGCCTAGAGTCAATCAATTCAATATGTTAAAAATCCACCTCATCAAAACCACTTAATATCTGAAATCTCTGCATCGAAAAATATCCAAAGAAACTGAGAACAAATTAAAGTGCTAGTTCTGCCATCATCTACATGGTTTCAAACCTGTATGATTGACTTTCTTGTGCAGAACATGAAAGAAAATATTCGGAAAACGGCTCAGGGCTTTCATGTCCACATATCAAAAGTCAATAAAGACCAAAGATGTTTTGGACTTCACAGACTTTGAACAAAAAATAATTGAAACATTCTTTAAAATATCTTCATTTGTGTTATAATGATATGAGAGTATGATACGGCTAAATTATGACAGAATTTTCATTTTTCAGTGAACTACACTTTAAGCTCTTTTAGCTCTACTTGTGGCAGTGACCTACAGCAGAAATAAGACCCTGTGACCACTGTCCATCATCCACCGCATTTGCTGGGATCGCCCCGACCTGACGGAGAGAGAGGAATACATTACTGACTGAGCAAGGCTAAACAAAGTGCATGATTTCTGGGCATTCTGTATGAAGTACGTTTATCAAGGCACGTTCATACCTTCCCTTGAGCCACCAGCTCTCTCTGAGCAGCAGATGCAGCTTTGACCAGAGCGCTTGTGGCTGCAGCGATGGATTTGGCTGCTTCCAGAATCTGTTCCTCGAAGTTTAGACTCTCATCAGCTTCCTGTTGATCAAACAGAGCAAACATTCATTTCCACCACCGGCTGAACATCGTGACTGATCTTAAAGGTTTTTTGCATGCGTATGAATACATTGCCACAATGGCTTTTCATTCCATTATAGATGAAGGTGATGATGGCGGTCAATTCATGCTACATTCATAATTCATTTAATTTGTGTTACCTTAAATCCAAATCCAAACTGGGCAATGCAAACGGGAATAGTTACACAAATGTGACACAAAAGCTTCAGATTATATGAGCACTTGGGATTTTCCAAGCTGAATGTAAAATGTCAAGAACTATAGCGTGTCAGTTAAGCTGCTACTAAGGGGGTGGGGGTAAATGTTTCCTCACCTTGGGTTTGGCCCGGGGTTTGAGCTGCTCTAGTTTCTTGGCGGCAGCTTCAATGGCAGCTGCGGCTCCCAGCAGCTCATTTTCAGCGATGACGGTCGGGTCCTCAGGATCCACCCACTCTGTACCTAAAGAAAACATTGTAACCAATCAAACTCATGAGTAAGATTGTGCTGTGTACCTGTAATAAAAAAATACTGCTATATCTTAGTCTCCCTCCATTCTCCTCTGATTTAAACACTTTCTACAATCTCTGGATTTCCCATCATCTGTGGTTCTTTTTATGAATCCTGAGGTTCTGACTGGTGTGAGAATTATACAAAATATTCTACAATATGTTTTTCTTTGCTTTTTGAAATTCATCAACACATACTACTTAGCAAAATTAGTATATTAAAAAGAATATACACTACAGTTCAAAAGTTTTAGGTCAGTAATATTATTTTAGTGATTTGAAAAAAAAAAAAAAAAAAAAAAAAAAAAGAAGACAA
>JAUMHP010000059.1:766611-781698 GCA_032361065.1 Enteromius trimaculatus
ACCAGGCACTGCTCATCACCTGTCCAATACAGTCCCAACAGTGAAGCATGGTGGTGGCAGCATCATGTTGTGGGGGTGTTTTTCAGCTGCAGAGACATGACGACTGGTTGCAATCGAGGGACAGATGAATCTAGCCAAGTACAGAGATATCCTGGTTGAAAACCTTCTCCAGAGCGCTCAGGACCTCAGACTGGGCCGAAGGTTTACCTTCCAATAAGACAATGACCCTAAGCACACAGCTAAAATAACAGTAATGGCTTAGCAATAAAGGAGTGGCTTCACAACAACTCTGTGACTGTTCTTGAATGGCCCAGCCAGAGACCGGACTTGAACCCAATTGAGCATCCCTGGAGAGACCTTAAAAATGGCTGTCCACCAACGTTTACCATCCAACCTGACAGAACCGAAGAGGATCTGCAAAGAGGAGTGGCAGAGGACCCCCAAATCTAGGTGTGAAAAACCTGTTGCATCTTTCCCAAAAAGACTCATGGCTGTATTCGATCAAAAGGGTGCTTCTACTGAATACTGAGCAAAGGGGCTGAATACTAAATAAATCTGCAAAAATGACAACAATTCTGTGTTCTCTGTCAATATAGGGTGCTGTGTGTACAGTACGTTAATGAGGAAAAAATGAACTTAAATTATTTTAGCAAATGACAGCAATATAACAAAAAGTAAAAAATTTAAGGGGGGGTCTCAATACTTTCTGTACCCACTGTATGTATATAGATCCCAAAACATTTTATGGTTAATGTTTTTTTTTTTATAGGAATTCAAACATTTAGAATAAATATTCAATAAGACCAGTAACATGCAGAAACAGTAAATAAAGTCACTTTCATATATATTATGGCCATAAAATCAACAGAAAAGGAAACCATATGTCACAATACCTCGTCATTCTCGGCAGTCATGGCTGCACATCTGGCCTCAGACGCCAGGTCACCGAACTCTGTGGTCAGCTCATTGGCCAAACCACCCAGCTCATCAGGGTTGGTGTTGGATTTAGTAACCTGGCAACACAGCATTTTAAAACGCAATGTCAGCCTTTACTTCTCTATAAATACTGCATAATTCTCAATGAAAAATATATTCAAGGCGAGCACAGTGAAAATGCCTAGGTGTGACTGTTGGAAAAATGTATATAATACCTTAAGGAAAAAAAAAAAGCACTTATATAGTTTCTACCATTGAATTACAAAAATTCTTTTATCTCCGTGAAGCTATTTTTACACAATATGTAATGTATAAAGCACTATAGAAATAAAGGTAACTTGTATGAATAAGTTTGCTGCTGTATAACAGAATGAAGGCATGACTATTAAGTGTCCAGTCAGGAGCCAAGCTGATTACAACCCACCAGTGTCTTTCAGCAAAGTCATGAGCCAAACATAATTAATAATTAATGAGAACAGCGTAACCAGCTTTTAATGAATATCATTAAAGTTTGATATATTTTCATGTTTATTCATATTTGAACACTAAAAATATAGTTAATTGTTAAACACTATAATGTATAATACATTACAATATAGTTTATCAAATGTTCTTAAGGTGATTACTCAAATATGCTTGTCACTTTAACCATAGCACATTATTTACACGCTTTTTTTTTTTTTTTTTACATCTTTGCTTTGTCGCACCATAGAACATGGTCCAAATTTTATTTGTCAGCTACCCATATATGGTATTTTGCCCACCAGCCACAGTGGCTTTTCCCATTGTTTTTTACAGTCACTCAGACGGTTCCAACACTAATTTTTACCATCTCCTGAACGGTGACAGCGATAGCTTTGGCCGTCTTCACCATCGTGGTCTGATAATCCACAAACGTTCCTTCAGGTTCGATTCCAGGCCCGTCTTCCATCTTATTGATGGCTTGAGTGATGGAGTTGACCATGCCGCCCACCGCTCCTGCAGCGCTGGCTGCCTCTGCCAGAGTTGCAGCCAGATCATCCACCGCCTCCTTCATCATCTGAACAGACTCCTCTAGAGCCTCCTGCGTGTGAGCCGCCTGAGGACACACACACACGAACACAGAGTACTGAGACTGAGCACTACAGCAGATCTCCAACAGATACACCATCACTTATTTTTTTTAACGCAGTCTCTTATGCTCATCAAGGCGTTCTATTGGTCTCCTATTTTAATAAACTATTTTAATACTCTAAAATAAAATACATTTTTTGTGATGAAGCGCTGAAATTTCTGCATCATTACTCCAGTCTTTGGTGTCACATGATTCTTTAGAAAATGACGGATTACTGCTACTGAATATTCTTTTGGAATCTGTGATCATTTGAGGATTAAAAAGTTAAAAAGTACAGCATTCATTCAAAACAGAAATCTTTTTAACAATGTGCTACTAATCACTTTTAATCAATAGAACACACTCAAAAACATCCCAAAAAACATTGAGCAGCAAAAACTTTTTCAACACTAATTATTAATCAGCATATCAGAATGATTTCTTAAGGATCATGTGACACTGAAGACTGGAGTAATGCAGTGATGCTGAACATTCAGCCTTATATTTTAATTGTTATTTTTCATTTCAATATTTCTGTCTTTTTTTAGCCTTGATGAGCAGAAAAAACTTCTTTAAAAAAAAAACACACTGATACCAAGCTTTTATTTATATAGCGCTTTTAGCAATACAGACTGAAGCACAGCACTGAACATAACCCTAACTCCTATTTATTATACTAATAATGAAAATGACCATAATCTAGCTGCTGGCGTCTTACCTTGTGGTTTCCTCCAGCCTCTTTGGCCGTGTAGAGCATCTGTAGGGCAGACTCAGCCAGAGTCTTGGTTTGATCTAGAACGCTCATCTGCTGCTGGCTGTTCAGGATCTTCGACGCTGTACCGATGGCAGCCATGATGAGTGGCTCAAAGTAGCTGACCATCTGAGACACCTGTGAGATGACGGCACATTTTTAGCTTCCAATAAACACTGAGAACCGCATAAACGGATTTAGAAAGGATTCAGACCTTGTGACCCAGCTGAGAGGCGTCAGAGCGGGCTGCGATTGCCACCGGTTCAATCAGGTTACTGATCTCATGCACAGAAGCCGCCATCTGCTCGTGAAGGGCCTGCAACACAATATTACAACAGTGTTGTATTACATTAACTATGAACATGAAAGCTGTGTCCTCAGCTCTGAGGACATTGCTGTAGTTAATCATGACCGTTGTAAAGCTTCACCTCATGGGAGATGTCGTCTCTAGGTGTGAGCTGCTGACTGATGGCTGCCAGGGATGCCTTGTCCACCTCACGGATGCAGTTATTAAGAACTTCAATGGCGTCATCACACTCCCTCTGACCTGGAGCCTTCTCCCTGAAACCATTTTCATGACAGTGCATTAATATTCTACACGAAAAGTGCGACGTCATTCACAAGTGAATCACATCTTGCAACTCTCACACTGATTCATCAACACTGACTGAACTGACTCATGATGCAGAACAAACTGATTTTAGCTGAATTGAACTTGTCTCAAATTTATAAGACTTTGCACAATATTCTACTGTCTTTTAGAGCGGCTTTGCATCTGAGTTTCCATGATTGATTCCTATATTCTCTTTTAATCTGCTTCGACACTGTATAGAAATAAAGCTTGACTTGGCATAACATGAAAACGGTTTCACAGTTAGTCTTGTTTTGAGCTGGTTGTTGAATAAAGGTTATAAATTCTGTGAATACCTCATGTTGGTGATGAGTTTCTTGATGGAGTCAGACACTGTCCTGGAGTGTCCAGCCAGCACAGACCATTTGGGCGGGTCTTTGGGGTTGACGGCCAGTGAGCGGGCCATCTGGATAAGGCCTGTAGAGCTCTCCAGCATGGTCTTAGCGGCCGCTACGATAGGCTCCATCGCTGCCAGACCCTGCAATCGAACTCAACTTGTGATCAAAGAACTTGTAAATTCCAGCATGGTCTAAACTGTTTTTTTTATTTAAGCCTGAAGTCTGGTTCCAGTTCCTGAGCCGCATTTATCTATTCAATTTGTATATTGACAGAAAAAAAATTGAAGAGTGACCTTTTAGCTTCTAAAGTCTGAAAGAAATGAATACAGGGCAGAAACCTTTTGTGTTTTTGAATCATAATGACACTTTTTGTGCTGATTTGTTGTTAGTAATCTTACAATTTTTTCAAGGTTGTTGCAAGTTAAGTTATAGGATTATTAAAGTAAACATACCTTCTTGGAATGTAAAAATATAAGCAATAATTATGGTAACACTTTACAATAAGGTGTCACTTTTTAACATTAAAGTAATTATTTACATGAGCAAACAATGAACAATACATTTATTATACTATCTATACATATTTGCTAACATTAGTTCATAAAAATACTACTATTCCTTGTTAGTTGATGTTGGCTCACAGTGCATTAACTAATGTTAACAAAAACAACTTTGATTTTAATAATGCATTAGTAAATGCTGAAATTTGCATTAACCAAGACTAATAAACGTTGTAGAAGTACTGTTCACTCTTAGTTCATGGTAACTAATGTTGATAACTAATGCTAACTAATGAAACTTACCGTAAAGTTTTACCAAAACGACTATATTGTGGAACACACTACAGATCATAAATATGGTACTGGCAAGACTAAAATGTTTTTAAAAGAAGCCTCTTCTGCTCTCTTAGCTGTATTTATTTGATCCAAAAATATTCTAATAAATGCCTTTCCTGTCATTTTTTATCACTTTAATGCATCCTTTTAATAAAAGCATCAACGTTAGTATATTCTCGTGAAATAATTTGGTACCTCTGGGCTGATCTGTGCAGGTACACTAGCAAACTCTGGATTTGAAGCAAAGGCAGTCAGATTATCCACAGCCTCGATCAGCGGCCCAGTAGCTTCCTTACACTTCTGTCTGTTCTCCTGGTTAAAGGCCCCATCGAGAGCCTGACGTTACAGCACAAACACAGAGTTACATTCACCATAACAATACCAACACTGCTGATCAGAAATAGACAACACTCACTTTGATGGACTTGACGAGGTTGGCGGTGCTGTTGGCCACCTCTTTGGCGCTCTGGACGAACTGTCTCTTAGCAACTGGGTTGGATGTTTTGGAGGAGGCAAGTCGACAGGCGTTGCACAAGGCCGAAGTATGTTTGGCAACAATTGTGGCAGCAGAGAGGACCTTGGGAAAAGATGTGAATTTATTAAAGAGTTATTTTGTCAGGCTATTTGTGATAACTTAAAGGAATAGTTCACCCAAAAAGGAAAATTCTGTCATTTACTCACCCTCAAGTAGTTCCAAACCTGTATGGATTTCTTTGTTCTGCCCAACGCAAAGGAAAATATTTAGAAAAAGCTTGTAACCAGGCTGTTTGGTTACCAATGACTTCCGAAGTGCTTTTTTTCTTACTATGGAAGTCAATGGTGACCTATTGCTTCCTCTGTGATCAGCAGAACAAACAAATCCATACTTGAGGGCGAGTAAATGATGACAGAATTTTCCTTTTTGGGTGAACTGTCCCATTTATAACTATGTCAAATTGTTCACTTAAATTCTACTTGCATTAAAAGTGGGAAATTCTTGAACAACCAGAAGTGCAATCACACCTTTATTATAAATATTGTGTAAAAAGTTGTATAAACTATTCCGAAACACATTATTAATAATCTACTATTAACACAATCTCCATACTTGGCCAAGGTAAACAAAATCATAGGTATGTGTTCGCTCCTATCTCGCGTTTCTTTCTAGAAAAGAGTCACGCCGTTACCTGAGACTGGGTGCAGGACGGGTCCACTAGGTTCTGACAGGCCATCTGGATTGACTGTTTGGCTCTGGCGAACTGTGAGGGGTCCACAAGCCCTTTCTGCCCAGCGTGACTGTTTGGGTCAGACACACCCACCAGATACGCCCCCTGTGATTGACAATACTTAAACTATTACAAACAAATAGTTATCCTCTGTAGAAGTTCTTTATGGCTAAATTCAATTCATTCACAATTTCTGAATTTTCATACGTTGACAGTTTTTGAACTAAACCGAACAGAGCTGAATAATAAAAGATACGTTCTTGCTAATTTGGATTTTTGAACTTTGCATCATAGCTTCTGTTATTTGTGTTCAGTACTGTAAAGCTGCTTTGAAACAATCTGTTTTATAAAGACCTATAGAAATAAAGGCGTCTTGACTTAACAACATAAATAACATATTTCTTGATGTACACTTCAATAATATGGCACACCCCACACAATCTAAATATTTGTTCAAATTTGATCAAAATCAATTAACCTTAGTAGAGAAAAACTGACTCAAGCACACACACAGAAATAAATATAAGCTGCTGAGCGTTCTTGACTCAATTTGTAGAATGACACACAGGAAGCAGTTAAATATGACTCACTGCCCATCAAACAAATTATGAATCGTATTTGCACAGGGTTCTTGTGCCTGTAAATAATAAAAGCATGATGGTGTGTGTGTGAATAAACAGGCAGCAAAGGAGAGACCAGGAAGGCAAATGTGTTTGTCATTTTATTACGCTTCTGTAACTCCAGATGTTTGATGCATCGTAGCCCTGGTACATTTAATCACGCACCGCCTCTTTAGGTCGCCTAATTTAGCTGAGATGAGTTTTACTCACACACACACACACACACACACACACGCATTGTTTTTACCTGAGCGGCTGCTTCAGTGAGACCACACAGCGCTTTAGATGCTGAACTGACTGAGTCTCCAAATTCTGGCAAGTTACTGTTCTTGGCATTATGGGAAATGCCAGCCATGGCTTCACCCAAAACCTGCACACAACATCAATAGCAACTGGGTCAATATATGGATACATAAATACTTTTCAGTCTTTTGATTGTGAAGCTGATCTGTGTCACACCTTTGAGTTCTCCATCACACTGTCAATGCAGTCAAAGTATCCCAAATCATTGACCGCTTCCGTGGGATTCTCCAGCATTCCTCCAACCGTCTGCAGACACACGCAGTTAGCACACACATCACACAAAACAGATGCAGCTAATTAATATTGCGTGGTACATTTTTCAGAAAAATGTTATGTTTAGGTAAAAATATATTTATATATAGCTAATATGAATTATATAAATGTATACATGTAAATACAGTGTATGTACATTTATGCATACATAATAAACGTACTAAGTACATAGAAACTACACATATATTTTATGTAAGCAATTACTAATTTTGGATACAATTAATTGCTTGACAGTACTAGTTAACCATTTAGTGCTGTTTAGATTTATTTTGAACAAGAGATGTAAACAAATAAAATGAACACTGTATATCTACATTGCATTTCTTGAAAAATTAATATCATTAAAACGTTTGGAGTCAGTAAAATCTCCATTATTTCAATGGTTTTTAAACTTGCATTAAACGGATCAAAAGGGCTAAAAAACATTTGTTACAAAATACATCATTTATTTTTTGCACTTTCTATTAATAAAATACTAGAAAGGTATCACAATTTTTTGTGATTTTTTTTTTTTTTAAATATTAAAAATAATCAGAAATGTTAATTGAGCAGCCAGTCAGCATATTAGAATGATTTCTGAAGGATCATGTGACACATGACAATTCAGCTTTGATCACAGCAATCAATTACATCACGCTATTATTTTAACAGTTATTTCTACTCATAAGACACGGTTTTCAGATTGAGATGAAATCTGAATATGAGAGAATTCAACCGCTGCATGAGAGTGAGTCACACAAACTGCTGAACATACAGATGTAAAAGAAAGAGTAGAAGCACCTCAAGCTCACGGAGAGCGTTGTCACACTCCTTCTGTCCCGGAGCCTGCTGGGTACACATGCTGATCAGCTGATTAATGCTGTCTGTCACCGCGCTATCAAGAGAGAGAGAGAGACAGACAGAGACAGAGAGAGGGACATTAGAGTTTGCTAGGAAAGGAAGGAATAGTGTGAGAGATCTGTGAGGAACAATCCACCCACTTGTGTTACCACACACTGACTCTCTCTCTCTCTCTCTCTCTGATGCTCTGTGAGGGACTGATGGGAGTTTTTAGATTGCGAGCGCTGTAAATCCATTAGCTGCTGTTGTTTCATCCTGTCTTCCTCTTCCCCTCACACACACATCAGAGAGCAGCAGCGATACAAACAGGTTTGCTTTTGTAGATGCCCATTACATAATTGTGCTCATTCCAACCCAAATGTGTAGAAAAGCGAGCATGCCACTTATGTAATGTGTGTCAATAGTGGAGCTGTGTGTGTGTGTGTGTGCGTGTTTCGTTTTTACTATCACAGGCACTGCTAGCATGCCATCACACAGCACAACGTCTCACTGCATCCTCCAAAGAAAGAGCGCAGGGCTCTGTTCCAAATCACAGCGAGCTGCATTTTAGATGCTTTCAGATAGTAGTTGGATAACTATAACGGCCTACTTTTAGCCAAATTCTAAAGATGTGTTCACATGTATCATTGCTTGTGTCCATTCCTGTGTGAAAGTGCCTTCTGTGGGAGCTGTGCTTTATACATCTCTATGCTACAGATGATGGGAGATTTTTTAATTCTTTGCATATTTTGTGACATCATCACAGCAGATGTGTTTACTAGTTTACTAGTTACTAGTTTAAAGCCAGATGAAACAGTACTGACAGACAACAGAAATACTGATTGAAATACATTTAAATCTACAAATTGTCATAATTTAACATGGACTAACTGTAGTAACTGCATTGTGGTACTGTGTCAGAACTGTAGGTATGTACAATATGTATATTGGTTTTACTAAAAAATCTGGCAATAGACAAAAATAAAGATTGAATAAAGATCTAATGTCAAAAATGATGAAATTATTAACATTATTGTAAGATTTTTTTAGTTATATCACCCAGCTCTCCATGTAAATGCTAAATATGATATTATTGTAAATAATCCAGCACCAAACAACCTGGTTGAAAGAAAACGAAATTGACAATATGGCAGGTGGGATTATTGCATAAATTTGTCACTCCTCAAAAAAAATGACAATGTGGCTGAATCTGAAATCACATACTTTCTCAGTAGGTACTGCTTTTGAATAAGTAATTTCTGAGCAATTGTTGCATTTTTTTTTTCCGAGAATATATGTAGTATGAATATAATCCGTGACCAAAAAAGAAAACACTAACTAGATTCTAATTGATTATTTAGCATTACTTTTATAAGATATTGCAATAATTGCTTTACTGAGAATATTATGGCCACAATAATGCCGTAGTATCATGACAGCCCTAAAACATTTCTAACAGCCTTGTGGGACTTCTTAATGTTCTCAATGTGATATTTTTAGCTTATAGCCTTCTATACTGACACTTGATGACAAAGCATTAATGGAACAGCGAAAGATAGCGGATTCTAACCGAGCGGCAGCAGCTAGCTGGTTCTTCAGGTTGGGTGAGTTGGGGTCTGTGGACAGAGCTTTAGCAGCCAGCAGGAGTTTGCTGGAGGACATGGAGATGGTCTTCAGGTTGGTGACCACTTGAGTCTGGTCCTCTTTAGACTACAGGAAGAGACGGAGAGGAGAAGATATTGTTCACTCATTTATCTATGAATCAATCAAGTGTCAACTGACTTTGGATCTTATGCAAATGAAAAACTAGCACATTTTGTCACTTGTATTAGTAACATATAAGAATCACACATCAAATGATTCTACAGCTAGAATAATTCAGAAGTAGTTTATAAGTGTTATAAGCTTGCATCAACACAGACCATCTTTTGGTATAAAAAAATTGTACTGTTAGGTTTTAATAAAGAGGCACAGTCAAGAATAGTTGGTGGCTGGATAGTTATTTTTGCGCCTGACCTTACCGAATATGCATTTCTGGGAGTTTCCAAATTTAAAGAGTATTCAGATGGATCACGCAATGTCTTTTACTAATGTTTGCGCTCGTCAAATTACTGGCATTTGCGCCATTATTTAATACCCCAAAAAAGCATGTCTTAAACTATTTTTTCACATGTACACCAAACATCTTGTTTGCCAAGACTTTTTCATTTGAGTACCAAAACCTCTGGCCTCTGGTTCTTTTCAAAGTACCGTGGCTACTTTATTTATTTATTCTTTATTAGCGACTACCCTAACTTGTGCTGCACAATATGTAAACGAGATCTGTGTTTTTTAATTTTCCCATTCTGAGTAAATCACCCAGAGAAATTTCCTTGCGCTGTTTTGGAATTTGGAATAAATTAAACTGGCCCATTGGCTTTTATAGTCTTGATAAAATTAATGTGTCAGACCTGGGATTGTCCAGCCATGTCCACTCCAGCCTGCAGGAAGTGATTGAAGTCTTGTCCGAACTTCCCGGAGGCTTTGGCCACGTCCTGGGTGGTGCCGCGTGATGCCTGCACCAGCTCATTGGCTGACTGGTTCAGTCCAGCTGCCGCCTCGTTCAGATTCGCCTGAGCCTCCTGGAAACTCTTCCCGGTCACTGGGAACTGAAGATCAGATAGGAACAGGAACTATGATAAGGCTTAAGGTAGTAATGAACAGAAACAGGAAACACAAGCAAGCACAAAATAAAAAATAAAACATTTCTAGACAGACTTGGTTGTTGGTTTGAGAAACCCTGGCTAGAAAGACTGAAGTATTTCGAGTTTAAAAGTTATGAAAGATTTAAGACCATGCAATTGAAAGTATAGACTGATGGTGATGGACATTTAGTAACTTATGGATAGATGGATGGAACAACTGAAAGATGAACAATAAAGTTGCGTAACATCTCATGCAATAATCAAGTTTTTAATTTTACATCTTAATTAAAACACATTTGAACTGTTTGTACGTTTTTTGTTTCTCTTAGTTTAGGATTTTCTGTATGCTTTTTCGCCAATTCTTCTTAAGGAGTCTGAATATGAGATTTGATTTCCATGTGACTGGTGTTTGTCAGAATCAACAAAGGAAGGTAAATGGTATTTTCTTTTTTTAATCAGCCGTTTAGATTTTTGTATTTGCTATTGTGTTTATCACTCGACTATAAGTGTGTCTCCATAAACTTGAGTCTCACTGATTGGCTAGTTTTCTTCACAGAGAGGTGGAAGGAGAGATTAGTACATCTCTCCTTAAATAATTATGTCGCTCTGACAGCATGCAAACGTTTTCTTTTTTGGTCTGAACAGAGACAAATTGTCCATTTGAATTGTCCATGTGTTTTGATGTGAACAAGCCTTTAGCGCTGGACAGTTTTTGTGTAACCCAGTGTGTATGACCAGCCGACATCAGTTACATTATGTAAGGCACTTTAGACAGAAGTCATAAGACCATCTAGATGACAACAATATTGCAAATTGCATTCAGGAAAATACTTTGTAAAATGTCTTTATGGCCAGGGGGCTTACTTTAGCAGAAAGGAGTTTCTTGCTGGCTTCCCCTACAGTTCTGATGGCATTATCCACATCTCTCTGCCCCGGCAGACAGTTTACAGAGCGGTTCAGAGCCTGAGACACGGCCTTAGCTACCTGCAAACACACACACACTCCAGTCATCAGCAGAACATTTAAGATGCTTCTCCAGTTATGCTAATCATAGACACACAACAGGCAATTTTCTTCTCAAAATAATGGGCACTTCACCCTACAGCACACCAGATCTCCCATCAGCAATTAAAAGGGAGGTTTCGTTACTTAATTTAAACCCACTCTATTGAGCTATTCTCATAAGTATTCAAGCTGAGGTCGGGTTTAACCTGGGCCAATCTTTGCTGGCTGTCAGGGTCTCCCGGTTTGGCGATGGCTCTCTTGGTCTCCTCGATCAGGCTGGCGGATTTGTCCATGACATCCGCGGTGCAGTCCAGCATGGCGTTACGGGCGTGAGGGTCTTCTGTGTTGGCAGCCACTCCACGTGCAGCCGAAGCCAGCGAACGCAGAGCCTGAGCCACATCACGAGCAGCCATACCTTCAAAATACATGTAAACAATCCAGAAACAGACATTTGGAATGAACACATAAATAACCCTTATGGTTTTAAAACCTGCAACATACGGGTTGAGTTATGAGAAGGAGCTTTAACAGCAACAGATTAATGTTATACTCCACAGACAGGGGGCGCTGCATAACATTGGACAAATAGCTAGCGCAGCTGGAGGTTGACGGGGTTACCTGTGTAGTTCTCATTGCCTTGGGTGGCTTCACTGAGGAGCTGAGCAATAGCAGAGCTCACGGCTTTAGTGCTGGAGCCCAGATCCTGAGAACACTTCTCCAGCTACACACACATAATAAAACTGTGTTTAATGAATCATTTTTACATTTCAGAAAGCATGTTCAAACTATAGATATAATAGGTATGCAGTGATTTTCCTTCACAAAGCACATTTTATGACTTAAAAACAAACTACCGAAGAAAAAAAAAAAAAGTATTTAGTAACATTTCTTTAGGTGCAAAACTTGAGGACAGCAGAATTCAGTTTTTCATCAGTGGTTCTCAATTCTTTTGACTGCAAGACATTTTGTCTACCACAATATAATTTCTACAAAATTCTATAATACTGAACGTATATAAACGCCAACGATCTTTAAAATGAAATATTTCAATTATTGAAATATTTTTTGAGTAAGTATACTTAAGAGCTGAATGTTCATCTGAATTCCCACTTTTGTTAACCATTAATTTGCATGAATTCTCCAGTTGTTCATGATTTACTGGATTAAGGACAATTGGTCTCATTCCCTAAATATGCGTACGTAAAAATTTAGCATGAAATGTGCGGACGTTCTCACGAATAAATCATGATTAATCAAAAACATTCATTCTAAAATGTATTCTAAATGTACAAAAAAAATTCAAGAACAATGTACACAACAATCATGTACGTCCGGGGACTTATAAGCATTTATATACAACCCTACATATAATCAGACATGTTACTTACAGGGCGGTTGAAAGCTAACTAGATATTAAAAATTAAAAAGTACAGTATAATTAGCGATCTAAGGAGAGAACGTGTCTTTCTGGCTTTCACCTCCAAAAGCAAAACCTCTCGTTCATTATCGTTAAAGTTTTTTTTCTTTGTGTTTTGTTTCGGTGCCATAATTGTCTTTCTCTGGATGAGTTCTGCTTTGCAGAAAGCCTTATATGGAGCTGATTTGGCCGTGAAATATGCAAATTACTAACCTTGTGCTCATTTAGAAGACTCTAGATTCACTAACAGAAGCACGGATTTAAGATCAAGCTCATGTGCGTACACACGTGTTGTGAATAAGGCAGAAAGTTTTTATGAGAAGTTCAAATATAAATACAAAAAACGGACGCAACTATTAGCGAACGATACAGGAAAGGAAAAATACAAAATTGTTGTGTCATCAGCAATATAGCCTATACAAGAACATAATCTAAAAGGAGCTTCAAAAGACCAGTGTGGGGGTTTCAGTCTAGCAGTTGTTTTTGTGACATGAAGCGCTTGACTTGTGGGTAAAGGTGTGAAAACTGACACAAATGAAATCATGCTTGCACAAACACACACTAGCAGTCAGATGTTTAAACACAATTACTTATTCTTCGATATATTAAAATTATATTACAATTGTGAATAATGATAAAAGTGAAATGAAGCAACACAAAGTAAAGTTTTGAAATTAAATGTGATGATACTAGTTTACAGCTCTGCTCACTCTGGGCATTTTCTTAACTAACTTTCTCGGGTGTCTTGGGATGCTTTTTGAACAGTAAAGAATGAGTCTGTTTGCATGCTGGACACTTACCGTACAAACAAATGCATGCAGAGCACATATGTATACCGTGCACTGATACACTCACCGTTTCTCCAGGCAGGGGTCTGAGTTTGCCTTCAGCAGCTGAAGCTTTGGCCTCCTGCATGTCCCTCTCCAGGCCCCGTACCATTGTGAGAGCATTATCAATCTCCAGAGGACCACACGCCTCCTGAGCCTAACAGAGACAGAGAGACGCTTTAAAATTCACTACATATGTCCACATCAAAGAAACAGATATATCACTATTGCAGTAATACTATCGTACTTTAAATTATAAAAATAATTATAAAACAAGTGTTTATTATAATAATAATAATAATAATAATAATATATTTTTACAGGAACTACAGTAAAATTACAATACACAACTTAATTTCTGTATTTTTAAACACTCAACCATAAGGCTTTTATTTTGGTGGAAAACAAAAAACTTCATTACAAAACTTCTCCCCAACCTAAAGGATCTCCTCTAAATCTCTGCTATGGTACCTTCTGGGCAGCGGTGCGCAGCTCAGCGAGAGCGCTGGCCAGGTTCTTGGAGCACTGACTGAGCTGCATGGCAGACGCCTGGTCGCTGATGGTAGGAACCGTGGCTTTTGCTGCGGTCACCATTTTCGCTCCGGGCTGATGAAGAGAGCAGACATTGTGAGCTCAGAAGATGCAGATTGGCACTTTATAACAGGAAGTGAAGGTCAGAAGACTGAAAGGACCTGCAGGAAGTTCTGACTGGCTCCGATCAGGGCGAGCTGGGCGCTGGGGCTGTCGGGCTGAGCTTGACTCCCTCTCACACCCTGAACCAGCTGAGGGATCTGATCCGCCGCCACCTGCAAACAAATTAGCACGCTGATCAGGTTCACGTTCAGTTATTCCTTGAGGTTGTTAGCCAAAGGCTTATGTGCTTATCTAGGTCTCGCTTACTATACAGTCAAACCCAAACTTTTTCAAACACCAGATATAATTTTGAAAATCTTTTTACTAGTGTGTGCAGGACACTATAGATCATTTATATAAGTAAGGATAGCAAAATAAAAGTAAACTGTGACATATTATACCCCCAAATTCTTTATACAGTAGACTATCAGTAAAACATACAAATTTTGCATCAAAATATTTGACCTGACCATGTTTTTTTTATATTGCTAATAAGACCGTTTACACCACAGACTGAACAAAATTAGGCATGGCTTGGAACGTAGTTGACCTAAATTGATACGATCTAATTTTGTACTTTAAAGGAGAAGTTAACTTTTGGAAAAACTTTTGCTGATAATTTTGTCTTTCTTTCTTCACTCGAAAAGAAATTAATGTTTTTGACGAAAACATTCCAGGATTTTCCCCCATATAATGGACTCTATTGGGACCCAAAC
>JAUMHP010000059.1:781878-797039 GCA_032361065.1 Enteromius trimaculatus
CATGGACATCTTGGATGACATGGGGGTGAGTAAATTATCAGCAAAAGTTTTTTTAAAAGTGAACTTCTCCTTTAACAGCTGGATAATGTGTAGTTGATTGTAATCCTTTTAATAGCTTTCTATCAGAATTATCTAACATTAATAAAGATAAATTTGTTCTGACACAGAACTCATTTTTTCTATAGGGAATTAACTGTGATATAATGTGAGAAACATTGAAGACATATTGGTACGTTCAATCATAACGAAACTGGAAGCAATGAAACTGAGTGTTAAGCACAGAATTTTCACGTCTGTTCACATCAGCCATTCACAAACACAGTGCCTATGAGAACTAGTTTTAACCCGAGAGGAACAGGAAGTGGTTGTTGATAGACACACACCTTGCAGCTCTGCACAAGTTGCTGCTGGGCCGCAGGGTTCTTGTTGGAGGAGGCGGCATTCTGCGCGGCAGCAATCGTCTGAGTGGCAGCTGCGGCCGCCTGTTTGGCTGCATTCTGATCAACAGATGTGACACAAACATATTTATTACAAACCAACTTAAACAGCTGCATACACTACTAAACTATTTGGTAGCTTCCAGCTGGCTGCTAGGGTCACTTGGGTCTTCTGGCAAGTTATCGGAGTATTTTGGCTCTGGTGGGAGGCTGATAGGACAGGCAGTCAGTTATATAGAGACAGACGGACAGATATCACAAATAATTAAGGTGTACATGCTGCTTTTTTCACTACAGGCAATAAGCAACAGTATAAAACAAAGAAACAGGTCTGTGGAGTTTGCAAAACGTAGCAGTTCTTCTTTCTCACAAGTTGCAACAAGTTACTTGTGAAACTGTGCCACTGAGCTGTACATACTGCAGTCTTTTAAATACACGCTAAATCTTTTTTTACTGTATAGCTGTCATATATGACTTTACCCAAATAGGGCAGCAAAGAGATGTTATAATTGGCAAAACTTCTAGAAATCATTTCAGTGCGGGCTGCCACCTGACTGAGGTGTTTTCACAAGAGAATGTGATCTCACACACACGCACACAAAAAGTCATCATATCTTCAAGTTCTAATAGGTTTGGAATTTCGTGCGCATCAGTCCTCACCTCCAGTTTGTTGACCAGTCTCTTTTTAATGGCGTTCTGTGCCGCGGCGTTGGTGGCCATGCGCAGACCCTCCGCAGCCTCACGCAGCTTCTGCTGCTGCTCCTCGCTGTCAGGGTTAGCAGCCGCACCCTGCCGGCACACACAACACACTTAGCTCCGAACACACAGATATCCAGTCTAAAAGCAGCACTACGGCACGTCTTCTGTCCCACCTTCGCAGCTTCCACCATCTTGGCCGTGGCATCAGCCAGGAGTTTGGCAGCAGACAGGAGTTTGCGGGAGTTCTCCAGGTCGGACTCGCCCTCTGCGTCGGCTTTGATGGCATTGACTAAATCTGAGGTGGCCTGAGCAAGGATCCGAGCCTGTCGCACCATCTCCCCTGAACACAGAGAGGAATGCGCCAGTGCGTGAGCTCCATTCATACTCATATCAACAAGTCTCTGCACATCAGTCCAAACTCAATGAAACGGATTGTTACATGATCCATTTCTTTTATTTTTTATTTAATGCCATGTCAGCATCTTAGGCTATTTTCATGACAAAAACAACTCATAAAATACAACAATAACAAACATTTAGACATTCAGCAGTCACTTTTATACAGACTTATAATCAGTGTTGTGGGTAATGCACTAAAAGAATCCAAGTTACGGAATCAGATTACTTTCATCAAGCATTCAGTCAAGTAAAGAATTACTTTTAATTAATATGAAAAACATCTGAGCTACTTTTTCAAATAAATAACTCCAGTAACTTTTTCCCCATGTATTGACTGACAGCTCTCTTGTATATGTGCTGTGTGAACATGATCCTACTGTAGATGTAGACTAAATGGGAACATGCGTTCAATCATCTGACCAGCACAAAAACACATTCACTATTCAAGAATGTAACACAACATAAGACACAAATGCAAATGATCAGAAAAGTCAAAAAATAAAAAGTAGTACACACCGCAACATATTTCAGTAATTTATTTTATGAAAATGATTTATTAATTACAACTATAATTAACAGTTCTATCACTGTATAATTAATTATGTTTATTTTTAAGTTTACTTTTCTACTTTTGAGGTACATTTTCTCCATATACATTTATATCCTTATCTATTAATTTTGGTAAAATGTGGAACACTCTTATTTTGAAAAGTTTTTTTGTATGGTAAATAGTCGTAGATATATATGACTGGGTGTATATTAGATAAGCGTCAATCTTGAGCGATTCGTTAATTTTGAACGATTTATTCATTTAGAAATATTCTTTCATGCGATTTGGGAAGAACAAGTCGTCTCGAATGAGTTGCCCATCCTATAGGTTCTGTACTGGAATTAGTTCAGCTTTTCAAGTCTTTTTACAATTCTCTTCAGCTCAGATTGCATTGGATAAACTTATGGGGCTGTTATGTGATGCTTGAATGACTCAAACCCAAAGACTCGAGAGATGAACTAATTAATTCTCTTTCCGGCTCAGAATGCATTTGTAAATTTATGGGTCTGTTGCATTGTAAACTCAAACCTAAAGACTTGTCAGATAAGAGGTGAGATGACCTAATCATAAACTAATAAATTAATCTTTCCTGTTTCTTATAGTATTATTGTTTTGGATTCTATGTCTTACAATACATCGACACTCCAAACTAAAACATGGTCCTAATACCTGCGTCTCCCATGGAGCTGAAGATGTTATCCGTCACATCCAGGATGCGATCAGTGGCCTCTCCGTGCCGTCCGATTGGCTGTCCTCCACTGGCGTACTGTCTGATATGCTGCAGCAGCTCGTTGAGAGCCTGAGTGACACCTGTGGCAGCCACGCCCACCTGTTTGAGCAGCTGCTCGTCATTGGTGGCCCCCTGTGATGCCTCCACACAGCCCTCCACAGACTTAGCCACCAGCTTCCCGGCCTCGATGAGCTGCTCCTGACACACAGGTGAACTGATGGTGGGAGCCACCACCTGAAACACACATAAAACACACACATGAGCATCAGCTGAGGTCAGCGAGGAGTCTGTGAATAAGTCAGGTGTGAACGCTCACTCGTGTGCAGGCCACAAGCTGTGACGTGGACAGGGCGCACTGGGTGGCAGCAGCAATCACTCGGTTCTGTTGAGCTGAATCCTCTGTTTTCTGAGCCACATTCTTGGCCTTTAACACCAAAGCCGCTGCTGCATTGGCCACAGCCTTTGCCAACTGCATCAACATGTCCTGAACACACACACACGCAAATAAAATACATTTTGACTTTATCAAACAGACATAGTAAAATAAATCATTTTTGCATTTTTTTTCCCCAATTATTAAAAAAAAGTTGAATTGGAAAATTTCTTAATTTCTTTCTAAATAGCATGTTCCCTTCTGATGGCAGCTTACATTTAAGGAGCAGAGTTGAAAGGCCCTGTTATGGGGTTAAGATCATAGTTTTTTCTGCTATACAGTTGTACAGTCGCTTCTTGTGAAGTGTTTTGCGAGTTTGCAAAGATCCAATCAATTTCCTCAGGACAAAATCATATCCCTTCTTATCAGAGAAGCCAACAGGAGGGAAAATTCTTGCTATGCATGTTAATTTGAATTAATTTCTGAATTAAAGATTTGAAAACGAGTCCCAGATGAGTCACTAGGGAAAAGAGAAATAGATCTACAAACCCACACTATATTCACATGCTCTAGATCATTTACATGCAGCATAAGTGTAATTCTCAAAATATTGTTACAGACATGTGCCTAGAGTTTGTTACGAAAATGATTCCAAAAATAAATAAATTAATTAATTGAAGAGATCGTTATAGTGAACTGATTTGAGTTTAAAGTCAAGTTAAGGCACTTTTATTTATATAGCGCTTTTAACAATACAGATTGTAGCAAAGCACTGAACATTATCAAATAGAACAACAGAGTGATGCTAATGTATAATGACGAGAAATTAACTTTATTTATCAAATGCAGAGACGGTCTCTGTAGTCAAGACGACGATAGTCAATGTCTTGAGACAATACTAAAGCAAAGAAGTTGCTGTTTACAGAGAAAACTTTGAGCTGTCAGATACAGCACTATAAATGAACAGGAATAAAGAACAAGCAGTGTTGTACATAAATAGAGGGCAGGGCAGCACTAGAAATGTCCGTTACACTTCATGTTACCAAATGTGTTAAACTTGTTCTGATAAGCATTCTATCCAAATAAGGACATTCAAACAGCCACACGACTACAGGACAAAACTTCCCCTTCAGTTCGGCTGTGTGAAGAGTGATAAGGCTCTTCCAACCAAGCATTTCTTTTGAAAAATATTCACAATAGAGCTGATAAAAAACTTGAGGATATTCAGAACCATTTCAAGTTTAGCCCAAAACACACATTTGGAATACAATACATCGTGGCTATCCTCCAAAATCATGTCCTTATAACATAATTGTAGGCTAATGTAATTCTAAACACTGACAAAATCCGCTTATAGAAGATGCATATCAAATTTGAAGGGTAAGTTTCTTTCCTTCTGGGAATACAGACCCAGAAAAATATGCTTCTAATTCACCTGCCTCCAAGTAAATATGCAGCTCATCAGTCAGTGTGAATTAAACCTGGCTTATTGTATACAGACTACTGCAGCACACACCCCTGTGCTCCAGACAGGTCTGTAATGCCTTGACCTTATTACATCACTGACGAGACAAGAAGACAACACCAGCTCCATAGACCTGGACATAAATGACACACCCAAATTGCACATCATAACTATTGCAGCATGATATATCAAACTAAAATTGATATTGTGATATAGCTTAGTGCCATTATCAAAGTGGTTTATTAAACCTATGTGAACACACAAATTTGTCTCGAATCACTTTAAATGGATGGTTCCGATAAATCTCAATTAAACTGCAGTTGGGTTATTTCGACTAGGTTAAAAAATAACTAAGCTAACACAATAAAAACATGATTTATTAAAAACAGAGCTATCCGTTTTTGCAAATAAACTCTTTAAATATAGCTAGCACTCCATCATCTATTAATAATCTAGAATTCCTGTACGTTTTCGTATCGCAATATATAGCAACGTAATGTCAGTTATATTATGTGTGCAGCCCTAATAATTTCAACAATTCCTACAAATTATCGCTGTTTTACTGTAGTAACAGTAACTGTATTCAATACTCATAGTGACAGGTCTGTATACAAATAAACAAAAAATTGAATTTTGAGAAACAAGACATAATTAAATAATGAAATCTATCATGCAGAGAAACCGTGTGGATAATGAAATGATTGATATCCAGTGGATACGGATGAGAACACAGAGACCCGTCACCACACCGTGATCTTACATACTACAATTATGACAGGACAGCACAACTGACAGGCTCAGAGTGGCTATTCGATATCCGCTGTGATCCAGAACAAACTGGGATCATTGAATGACTGATTTAATAATGATCACCGTTTCATTAGTATGATTGGCTAATTTCTCTTTCTATGTGTTGTTACCAGCATTTGACTATAGCGTGTCCATCTGGAGTGTGTGAACGCTGCTGTACCTACAGACTGATGAGAACACAGGTTAACGCGTTACAGTCAAAGCGTCAGTGTGTGTGAGTGTGTGCGTGTCAGACCTGGAAGTGCTGATCGGCATCAGACTCTCCGATCTGCTGCAGGAGTTCACCGCTGGCTTGACCAACATTACCCGCTGCTTGCAGGAGGTTCTGTCGTGGCTGTAGACAAATAAAAAGAGTAGAGTCAAAATGACAGCAATATTTGCTCATAACATGTAGATTTACAGCGTTACTAACAAGGACACGCAGCCTAACAATAGAGGTTAAACCAAAAACGATTGGGTTCTGCAAGATTTTATTGAAAGCCATTTATTTATTCTGCAAGGATTTATTAAAGTGATCAAAAGAGAGTGTGACATTATTTCTATTTCTAAAAAATGATCTTGCTTTAAACTTGTTATTTATCAAAGAATACTGACAAAACGTTAAGCAGCTAAAATAAGGATTTCTGAGCAACAAATCAGCATATGATTTCTGAAGGATCATGTGGCGCTTAAGAATGGAATAATGATGCTGAAAATGTATTGCTGCATCAAGGTACTTTTAAATTGTAATGATATTTTACAATATTACTGTTTTAGCTTCTTTCATATAAACTAAATATGGGCTTGATAAGCCTAACAGATGCCTTTCATAAACGTCATGAAATCTTGTTACTGGCCCTAAACTTCTGAATGAAAGTGTTTAGGTTCAAATGTCCTTTACAAAAAGGGTGATGTACTGTAGGATGATTTTGGAATTTTTTGTTTAATTTTTTTTTTTTTTTTTTTTTACAGTTTTTTGATCTACCCTAACGGTCTTAATAAGATCCTTATTTCTTGGCTGGGATCATGCAGAGTCCTTTCCTGAACTGCATTTTTAACCTTCAATATTGGAATGTTTTCCTCTGAAGAAAGAATTACGCGTCATCTTGGATGACATGGGGGTGAGTAAATTATCAGGACATTTTGATTCTGGAAGTGGAGTGTTCCTTTAAATGCAACCACTAAATGCCTTACAATTCTGCTACATGAACCACATCGACTATTTGCCACATTCTCAATCCCATGTTTGGTAATACCTCAGTATTGGAGGGCTGAGCGGTCTTGAGCATATCAGACACAGCACACGCCAGGTTCTTTGCAGCACCCAGAAGCTGTTGGCCATTGCCTCCCTCGTCCTCCATCAGCGCCGCCAGCAGTTTGACACCTTTAGACATCTCGGTAAGGTTGGAGGAGATGGTGGTGACTGCACAGCCCACAGCGGTGTAATCCGTCTCCGCTGGGTCACCTGACGGACATGTTCATTGAGAAACTTATACCACATGACCAAGCGATAAGGGTAGGATGACTTTTCATATATCTGGCATCCCACAAGCTGATGTCTAGTATGTTTTTAGTTTAAAAAAATAAAATAAAATAACAATACGAGGACTAGTCTTGCCTGCAGTCAGATTGACCATGGAGGCAGTTCCCGCAGTTATGGCATCCACCTGAGAATGAATCTCATGTTTGGACTCGTCCATTTTGTTCTTCCTCCATGCTTGAGAGGCCTAAACATTGGAGAGAGAGGATGTTCAATACTATACTGAGCACATAATATACATTCCTCACTACAGCAGATTACACCACATGCCCGAAATGTTTCTTTCCACACATTATGAGTATATAGTCTTCTACTGTACACTGGATTGGCTAAATCTGGTCTTTCTTTTGGACATTCCCACTCCATTTAATCAGAAACGCATTTAAATATAATTTTCGAACCCTATCAAAGTCTCTTAAGCTGAAACGTCAATATCACGTATTTCAGTAACACAATACATATTCACTATTAACTAATATTCACTATTACTAAGGGTTTTCCCTCAATAACCCCCTAAATTTTAATACCAAGTAAGGCAGTTGTTATAGTTGTTACATTAGGTATTGGGTAGGTTTAAGAGATCTAAAATACGGTCATGCAGAATAAGACATTAATATGTATTTTATACGTATCAATAAACAGTAACATGCATGCTAATAAGCAACTACTTAATAATGTGCCTGATCTAAAGTGTTACTGCTGTGTCAAGGAGCACGGGTAAATAACAATATATACTAAAGATTTTTTCAAATAGCAGTATCTCAGCCAATTATCGTCCTATCCTAACAAAACATACATCAATCCAAATTGTATTTATTATTACGTACAAATCTCAATTTCCTAAATTGACCCTTATTGCCAGTTTTGTGGTCCAGGGTCACATAGACAATAGACCACTGTTACAGGAAAACCAAATGCATTCAAAAAACAACAACAAAAAATAAATAAAATACTGCATATCTGAAAAGCAACTGAGGTAATTAAAGGATATATTTATGCACTCACCGCATCAGTGCCCAGTGGAGGCAGGGCATCGAACTCATCGAGAGAGGCCTGAACTGCTTGTACTGCCTGCATACTGGAGTTAATGGTGCCGGTCAAAGCCTGCTGAGCTGAGGTCTGCAACATACAGAGAACACAGCTCAATGTACAGCCCAAACAAACAGCTGCTGACAGCTAGATTGATCGCAATTCCATAGATGTGTCTCATATTTATATCAAGAGCAGAGCTCATCTCTTCAGAACACATTAAGTTGTCGTTCCTGTAGTTTCAGAGGTATGTTTGTGCGTGTGTGTGTGTGTGTGTATACAATATCTGACCAGAGGGGGCATGTGTCCTCTGTGCATCTGCCCGCTGGTGATGTGCTGTTTGGCCTGTGGCATGGAGCCCATCTGGAAGCTCTCTGGACCTCCAGCACCAGAGCGGATGATGGCCGGCAGAGCAACAGAGCCGGTCTCCACCTTCCCAACCTTATTAAACTGCTGCTGGAGAACTGTTGACCTGGAGCACAACACGTCGCAGGTTCCCATTCGATCTAATACCGTAACTCAGACTTACAACAGAAAACGATGCGTGACATACAGTATGTAACCGCATGGAGTGACGCCATACTACTCACTTTTTGGGAGATACAGAGTCTTCCAGCATTGTTGATTCCTCATCGCCTTCCAGGCCGAAGTGATCTTTGCTCTTTTTCTGCAGATAATAAAAAGAGGTTTTCAGACACAAAGACACTAGAGAGCAGAAACTGAATGAAGCACTTTGTTGCCGGGCTGGTTAAACATGAAGGTTTGTTGAGGAATTCCTCACACCGCAGAGAACCAGCAGCAGCGATTTCACAAAGACCCATTACACAACCATTAAAGCTTAAGACAGACATTAAGGAAAGAATCTGCCTAATAAATGAACTCCATCAATCCTTCAACAAAGTTGCAAATCTGATCTGGTCACAGGGTTCTTGTGAAACTAGAAGTAAGATGGTTGGGGAGTGTGCTCATGTCAGCGATTGCTCTCCATTGCAAAATCCCCCACGTTTTCAAAGAGCCATTGAATACCTGCAGTAGCAGATTATGTGTGATCAGCAGAAGACTTGCACAGCCAAACCCTTGTGTTGGAATAAAGTCTGGTCCACAATATACATAGTTTCTCTATATAAATGAATAATTCCTAAACCTTGTTTGCCTATATGATCGCATTTATCATTATAACACAGCTCTAATAGCTCTAATCTGCTAAAGATGCTATAAATTCTATAACGTCATGAATAATGTATCATGAAAAGCAATATAGAAAATCACTTAAATAAACCCCTAAAGGTAATGAAGGTGTCATCAGAGATTTCCTAAGGAGTTTGTTGCACAACTAAAATGGTTAATTGCACCAAAAAAGGAAAATGTGTACACTTCCAGCATACAGAAAATGAACAATCAAAGAACTGTCTGAACATATTTCAAAGATTAAATACAGCAAACATGTATAACATGATCAAATTCAGTTTATATATATTTTTTTTACCCTTAAATCACTCTTTGTATTAATGTGGTAACTTGTGCAAAAACATACATGCCATTACATGCCTAATGACAGCTGTTTCCAGTTTTATGTGTAAATATATTATCAGTAAACCTGAGGGCATGCCTTTCTGAGGGTGAAGCTAGTCTTGTGTGTTCAAAAATATGCAAAATTAAAACTAAGTCACCAGGCTTCACATGATTTATTATATTTTAACAATGAGGTTGGTTATGGAATGTTACCTTTTTGAGAATGATGTCGATGTAACCAGCGATGAGTTGCGCAATCTGCTCTCCTTCAGTGGTCTGAACAGAGTAGTAACCGTCCTGATAGTCTCCAAAGTCCTGAAGGAGGAGGATTAAACATGTGACATGACTCTTAATAAGGCAACAAAAGTAACAACTGTGAAAACAATACAGCACACTATAAAACAATAAATAGTAAGAGATCAGTTTGGATGCTTAACTAGCTCAGTGCTGTCACTGTTATTGAACAGTGAATTGTGTATTCATGCATTAGGCTATACAAAATGAGCAAATACTGACTTAGGTTTAGAATTTCTTTTTTTTAAATACATTTCATGGTGAAATTACCAAGCAGACAAGGAATAGGTCCACCCTAATCCACAAGTGTAAGAAATCTGCGCAGCAAGAAAAAATACTAAATATATTGAGTGTGTAGTAACAGAGAGCTGGAGGACGGAAATAATTAATTTCATTGAATCAATAAGTCTGCAGCCAGAGTCTAAATGTTGAACTACTGCTGCGCTTTTTGATGCATAAACAATGTCTCTTCCTAGATCCAGTGTTCAGCATTGATTACTGCTTCAGCTTTGTCTATTATTATAGGTCTGTCGCAGCTTTAACCTTCCTGCATGTGTCTGAAAACATTACTGGGCGTCATTAGCTTTGCAAGCTGGGATTTGTGAGAAGGCTGAAGTAGATTTGTGAGTTGATGAAAAGCTAATACCGAATTAAATCATACAAACGTAAATAAAAATGTAAATAAATACATTTGTAATAAAAATACATCATTAAATAAAAACAGTTCACCTGTATATCTTGCGCCCGTTAACCCAGAGAACCATAATCATGTAATGGGTTGTTCGATTATTGAAATAAAAATTGTAAAAATTAGACATTTTAGTTCAAATAGGCTCAGATGACACAGAAACAGTCGGTGTAACCTAAGTCAGACTTTTGATTTTGTATAATTTGTCACAGCTAAAAACAAGAACGTGAACCAAACTTCCTGTGAACGCTAATCTGAATCATAAGGTAAAAATTAAGTAACAAAGTCATTGTGATGGTAATAAACTCACTGCCAAAGGAACAAATATTTGGTGATTAACCTAAACAACCCTTATTTTCCTCCAAACGGACCAAATCAAACTGAAACAGTAACCACAGAGCTGTGAATCAAACCTACACATATCCAGTGTGACGAGTGAGTTATTATCAGTGTGTGTGTTTAGAGGAGTGTGTTGGTACCAGGGTGAAGCTCTTGGGAGAAGCTGCCCAGCGTTTGATGTTGGTCAGACTCCATTCCTGCATCACCTCTTTGGTCTTCTCATCCACTCTCATTACACTCTCTTTAGTGATGCCCAACAAACGCGGAACAAGCTTATTCTTTCCTTTCATTTTTTCCTGTAAAGAGAAAAACCATTACCATTAACACAAGGAAAGCATGACCCATTTATTAATATTAGAGCTCAGGTAAGGCATGAGATCTTTACCTTGACTAAGAAGAAGGACACTCCATAGGTTTTTAGAGATCTGGCCAGTTTGACATAACTGACTTTGGCCTCAATCTCTGTCATGTTTTGGCAGTTTTTGTGTGCCTTAAAGAGACAAGATATAATTATATTAAAATTCATATAGTGCATATTCATTCTGATAAATGCACTCTATTCTAAATCTGTTCTTTAATTTTTTTCCCTTTTTATTTATTATATAAAATATAATATTGCATATCGTTTGTTGATTTTGATTGCTTCCATTGTCCTCATTAATAAGTCGCTTTGGATAAAAGCACCTGCTAAATGACTCAATGTAAATGAAAAATAATAAGTTACAAATAACCTGCATAACCTTACCTGGAAGATCTTTTTCTCGCCCTTGTTCTTGATGTACTCTTTTGGCAAGAATTCTTTCAAACTGGAGGAGACAGAAAAAAAGAGAATGAAAGCAATCTAGACTGGTTAACAAAGCAGGTATCTGTTGTATTAAATAGTGTTGTCAAACGATTTATCACTTCTAAAAAATCTTTATTTATTTTTTTAAAATTAACTAAAAACCCAACATGTGAAATATCATGCACACATAATGCATGGCTATTATTCATAGAAACAGTAATCTCATCAAATCTGTTCATGATAAAATTCTTAAAGACAAAAGAAATAACAGTTGCCATTGCTAAACTATAAATACTACGGTTTATGAAAATAGAATCAGAAAAAGAAGAAAAAAAGGAAGGGGGAAAAAAAGAAAAGGAAGATTTTAAGCAAATAAATCAATATTTGACTTGAATTGTTTGCATTTCTGTTTTCATGCACGTTGAGAAATGCAGAATCTGCTGGTTTTGAAGGGTCTGATGGCAAAACTTATACTGTGATTAAATATTTTTAATACTTTAGCAATGTAAATAAAACGTTCCTATGGAAGAAAATCTGTACTTTCACAGATACATTTAAAAATAAATAGGAATGTGTTGAGCTCACTCAAGAAATCCAGGTTTGTGTTTCGACTCATTGTGGTCTCCAAACTGGATCTGGCACTGGTATCCAGCAAACTCACAGGCCTTATCAAAGGAGACAGGGTGGGAGCCGTTCAGGATGTCATCACGAGCCTGGAATACAATATACGGTACATAAATACAATTTAATTTTGAACAAAATTAACAACAACCTGATAAGAATAAGCAGACAACTAATGTCACATTTCTAGCAAGAAGTAACTTGTCTACACTAAAAGTAAAAAGATGCACAAAGCATCACAATTACAGCCAATCAGATTTCCAAGTGAGTGTACAGTAGCTTAATCCATTTAAACAGGATGCTTTGTCACTACGGACAAAAGCTCAGATTTACATGAAAAAGACTAATCTCAGATCCAAAGAGAAACCAGCTCTTTAATTTTCCTCCAATGTTGTGCAGAGATGTCATTCAGTTTACAAATGAGATTGATGCGAAGGTGATGTTCAGTGGTGTTTACCTGCACATAGAGCAAGTTGAGCTGTACTGGGTCCCTGGAATCTACATTCTGGTCCGAGTAGAAGAACTTTCTTCTGAGAAGAAGCATCTCAGACTCCTCTACACCCTGCTCTCGAAGCGTCCGCCCATGATCCAACCAATTTACTGTTCAAATACAGCTCTGACATCAGTAAATTCAACTAGATTCAAAAATATCATTCACATGTAAAAGCATGGAAACACATGACGTATTACCTTAACCTTTGAACTGCATTTTCATATCCACAAATGTAATTAATGTATATAATGGATTAGCCAAAGCGCAAAGAAATTTAGTCAACTGGAATCTTGTGATTATGCATTTTGTGATACACTGGTTGAAGTCCTGCTAAAAGGGCAAAAACATGTTTATTTTACTCATGGTAAGCAGGAAGCGACATACACTCATCATCTGTGTGAAGTTTCTGTTTGAGTTTCTCCATTTTTTTGTCATCCCTCAGGAGGGTCTTGTCTCTTTTCAGTGTCCCTGTGGTCTCTTCCTTCTTTTCCTCTCCCACATCACGCACCAGCGAGTACTCGTCATAATTTGTGATGCCTGAGAAACAAGAAGCGTTTTACTGTCTCACTGCATTCAAAGTGCTCGTCAAGGGGCAAAATAGTTCATAAAATTTCTAAATAAATATTCTTTTACCTTTAAAAAAAAAAAAAAAAATACTAACTACTAGCTACTAACTACACCCAAATGTAGTTTTAGTAATCGGATCACAAAATGTGAAGACCCTGTTTCCTCCTATATTTAGCACTAACCACTACTAATTGAATCACAAACAATATCTTTATCCCAAGTGAAAACAGGGCCCATGTGATTGGATGACTATTTCTAATGGTACAGTGTAGAAAGAGGAAAAACAGCGGTCCTATCACTGAATCCTGTGGTATCCCAGTGCTGAGGGCACTCAGTGAGCACAGTGAGCTATCCCAACTGACTTGGTAAGACCGGTTCTCCATGTATAATATAAAATAAGAGACATCTGACCTAGAAATGACTAAAAAGCAGGCAAAATGGAGTTCTCGCTCCTCATATGGACACTAACTTACCTATTCTTGCACAGATGGTCATTAGCATGTCACTGACAATTTTTGAGTCATCCACCATGACTGTTTTAACAGTTCCATCCAACATGCGGATCTTCAGGGGTCTCTGTTTCTTTTTGTACTCCAGAGTGTCCTAAAAAAAGCAATTTCTTATAAAAATCCTTCATTAAATCCCAGCAAATTATGTTCACTATTTGTTGTATCTTAAATAAGTTACAGTACAGTCTGTTTTTAAGGACAGACTATCAAATTTATATTATAAAACTTAAAAAAAAAATGTAAAAAATAATGTTGGCATTTACTTTACATTTTTTATTTTATTTTGACAGATGCTACAAAATAATTTACAATTACATTTTATCTGTCAGTACTGGGAATCAACACCTGGTTTTGCTAGAACCATGCTTTACCAGTTACAGATGCTTAAAAGTGTATCTATTAATTTCAAATACTTCCAACTAATTAAAAAAATTAATTTCCTTAAGACATTCCCAAGGAAAATATAGAAACAATGGGGATATATTCCAGATCTTGATGTTTTATTTAAATTTCTATACTAGACTCACCCCATTTCTCAGCATGTAGTAATCCAGAGCTTTGCCTGCTTCCAGCCAAATACCTTTCTTTGGGTCCTCATCTGACAGGAAGAGGCCATAGTCACTGGCTGCAAGAAGACAGAAGAGTTAATGCGCAGCCAGATTGCATTTTACAACCTGATAAGAATGTCAAAATAAGACGATGCACTGACCGAACATTTCCCATAATTTCCTGAATTTAAAAATACATGATTAATGATGCTTATCATTCTGATAGAAGAAAATCATTCATGTTACATTCCAAAAATTATGTAGCTATTAATATTAATAATGTTGCTTATTCTTTTAGGGCCCATTTACACAGAACACAGAAAAGCATGTGGCAAATCTATCTAATGAAAAAAAAACAAAAAAAAAACCCTGCCGTGTTTAGAGATGTGTTTTCTGCTTTTAATTTGGAGCGAAACTTTTTTAGACTGCAAAACAACCAGAATGCAAGTGCAATGGTCAAAAATTTCTGTCTGTGCACGTCAAGATGGGAAAAGCAGCACATTTTGTATGAACATGCCCTTAGGTTTAGGGATGGGTATCGTTAAGGTTTTAACGGTATTACTACTTTTATCGATACCACTTATTGATACGGTATGAGTTTGAGCAAATTTTACACAAACAAAACAAATGATTGTAAAACAAACAAACAAACGATATTTTTTCCTGTAAAATAATGGACAGTGGTGACAGTCGGAGCATGTTTTTAACCAAAAAAGTAGCAAAATGCAGCTAAACAATCAGCTTTGGCTAATGTTTGTTTTATTAGAACACATTCACATAAATTAGTTAACTGTG
>JAUMHP010000059.1:823899-839931 GCA_032361065.1 Enteromius trimaculatus
TTAGCGCTAATCAAAGAACCGGCTTTACTGATGAGATGCGCATAATATATCGTACGATATATATCGCCCAGCCCTATGTTACTGACACTCAAAATAGCATGCAAGCGCTGCTTTTTATGTTTAATATATCTGTGTTTCTCTCCTATATCTTTTTTCCAGTTTCTCCATTTGAACGATGAATATTTACTATTGATAGCTGCTAATATAGAAAGCTAACTCATGTCACACGCATTTAGTTGGCCGTTTTCTGTTCGAGCACAGTTTTTTTTGTTCGACGCAGCCCACAGCGCTGTCGGTTATTTTAGAATTTATTCTAAATGAACTCTACAGTACTCTGACTCTACTCTAAGTGTGTCTGTAGTGAGGTGACATCTCATGGATGATGGGAAGACATGCCCAGTTATATGAAACCACATTCCTCTGGTCACTTTCCCACACTAACAGGAAGTCTTCCGTTGCTCTTCCGTCATGTGCTGGTCTTCTATGCAGCTATCTAAGAAACGCAGCTGTTGTCTCTCGCTAACGCACAAAAACCATCTGCTACAACACAGAGCTCCTCTCCTAACACTGAGAATCAAACGTTACATGTCACAGCTTCTGGCTAATATTACCGGAGCAGATATCCCTATATAACACACTTACATGAACTGAACATTTTTCCCTCCAAACTCAACAAGGACTCAGCAGTTTCTCCACTCACACTGTAATAAGCATGTGTTCACACTGCAGTTATGACATGTTTGGTCATCCCAAACATCCCACACCTCTCCAGACGCAGACACTCAACGCTGCTCTGTATACTGTTAAAGTCACTTTATGGAAAGCAGCCTGCCGACACATGAGAACATCTCCAGCAGCCACTGCTGATGTGCAGAATCAGCAACATCCACTATGCAGTGTGTCATGCAGTCCAGACACAGCAGGTTGTGGATCTTTTGAGTCGTTTGTTCAAAGAACAAATTACTAATTTTGAAAGTTGACTGATCTAAACATTACAACCATGATAAATCGACAGTTAATGCAGCCTTTTCCCTCATTTAAGAGGTTGTATCAGGCTATTAGGTGGGACACACTGTGTGTTTAGGACTGAAACATTATTATTTTGATTTAGTAATCTGATGGTTATTTCTTTAATAAACCAGCATTATTTTAAAACATTATTTCAAAATAAATTCATTTTAATCCATTATTTACTGAACTATTATTCCATATCTTGCTCAAACAATGTGCAATTTAAAGGCAACTAAATAATTAGTGAATATAACAATGCAGGCTATGATAAAGAAAGCAACAGCACAGACAAAATGTGAACTAATAAAGAGGAAGAAACATTCAATAATCTAAATTTATCACGTTTACTCTATAAGCATTTTACATTTTTTCCAACAACAAAAAACACTTCAAGTGTAAATAATGCTGAATAATTATTCAGATCCAGTTATGATGTTATGAGCTAACTTAGCTATCAAAGCTCTACACGAGTAGTTCAGATAGTACTTGTGTTTTAGCACATTACTGTCAAATGGGGTTAATTGATATTATAAGACACCATAGTTTTCTGATTGAATACACTGTCACTATTTTAGAGGCTGAGGCAATAGAATTGGCCTCCAAAGATTTCCCTTGCCACTGGAATAGCAGACCAAGTTACTTTGACCAAATATGGCTGCTTCCAAATACTGGCAAGAGAAACAAACCAGCAGTGCAGATCTCCTAAATGGGAGTGAGCGTAGGCCACAATGCACACGCCGGGACATAAATCTAACACCTGTCCCCTATTCAAACCGACATAACTGGTGTTACGGATTTCATTGATGATTAACAGACATTAAAACATCTGACTGACTGACCCAGTCTGTTAAAAGTACATGCCCCACGTTGAACGCAGAATTGTCATTTTGTAAAAGCTCCTCTTGTGTATGTCGATGGGAGTGTTACTAGCACAGCTCTTCCCCAGGGAATGACAGAGCACATCCTGTTCCTTCAGAAGAATTCAGCACCACCACCAAGACATTCAGACAGTTCAACTGTGTCACTTCTTAAACGACATAAATTAAGGACAAAGCAGCACAAACCAAACCAACAATCCCTTGACCATAACCTATCCCGGTTAAAGGATGCTTCACACTGCCGTTCCAAACTGGCACCACTTACTTTATTCCATGGAGTAAATTTTAAAGAATGTACTGATGACTCATTTGCATATACTGGAAGTGAAACATAGCTTCAAAATGACAACGTTTTTTAAAGAAGTATAACCAACTAAAAATACTGAATACTGAATGGCTTTGCATGCTGAACAGACTGAACTGCGCTTTTCTCTCATTGCATTCATATCCTTCCAAATATAGTGCATTTAAACGCTTGACATGAAGACATCAATGCAATGACACGTGACCAATCAAAACACCAATTTGCACCAGTGATGCTGATAGGAAAGATCATCATCAAGTTAAAATACATCATGAAACATAAATTAAGATATTTCCATGAAACCTTGAGACTTCTATCCTTCCAATGACAGATCAATTCCACCAAAACTCTGACACCACAAACACTTCATAACCAAATGCTTCTCCTGAAGAGTCATGACCATTTTATGTAATGAACAGATTTCATTAAGGCTTTTATTCATGTATCATATGTGCTTGCTTGACGCGAAGGATTGAGTTAGTTAGGATGAACGGGTCATCATCCGCTCCGTCTCTACACCCTCTCAGACCCCTGAACACAAAGGGGCCCTTCATGTCTCTGAAGCCCACCACAATTCTGCCCAGTGTGCCTTCAATGGTAGGCTTGTTACGCGCTGGGGTGGGAGCAGAGAAACACGCTGCTGGTCGCATTGACGCCGTCTGCAGCATCTTTTACACTGCACTGGACTTGTGTGTGTGTGTGTGTGTGTGTCCTCGCTTTTAATATTAAAGAAGAACACTACAGGCATGTCTTGGGATTTCTTGAGGACAATACCAGGAAACATATGGGCAGACTTCTCCAAAAAAAAAAAAAAAAACTTGAGAAACACAGGTGATGTCATGACATTGTTGAACATACTGTATTATATTTGATATATGACTTTCTAAGATATCTAAATTAACTTGATCAAACTGTTAAAGATCTCACTGATTTAGGTTACAAGCTAACAGCATTTCTTTTGATCTTAATTCTTTTCAAAATACTGAATTAAAATTATGTACTTTTTAAGCTTCATATTTTCAATACCTCATACTACATGGATTCTTGGTGTATCAAATATGACATAAACACATTAACACTTTTGGTGTGGGATCCTTTATCCCATGTACTACTTCAGAAATGAATGGGATGTCCAGATAAGAGCCTCTGAATTGTAACTGAAGCGGATGCGCTTTCAAGCTGCAGAAGCCACAACAGCTCACAGAAAGTAGTGCAACATCTCTGCCATTGAATAGAACAGTGAAGGACAGTCAGGTTCAGTCCAGAATTAAATGAATAACAGCTTCAATAATGTCATGCAACAGTTTCTTCCTGCAATGTCTCTCACCACACCCGTGCTGAGCTCAGTTATGTCAGCCCCGAGGGCGCATATTCCTCCAGCACAACTTCCTCTATCAAAGCACTCCACATTCAGACACATTGCAAAAGAAAAGACAAAGGCCAAGTGATTCAATCAAACACGGACACATTCTATTTCTTCAAGCCACAATCGCACAACTTCGCAGTGAATATAAACATATGGAATAATCTCTCATTCGTTTCGACATATTTGGACCGTCTGTATGTTTATGCATGATTCACAGCAAAAACCATGACAGGAATAACAGCCCATCTGCACTGCTGACGGAATAATAACGCTAACGTTAGTCCAGTCGCTGTAGGCCGCGTTTCTCCTCAAGTTTTTACAGTTACAGTATCTCAAGGCTTCATTCCTTCCGTGACGTGCGACTGTTACACTTCAAAGTTTACTAAGCTGTAGGCCATCATAATAAACCACTTAAAGGGAAGAACATACAAAATGCACATCTTTAAAAAGCGCTTTTAAACATTAAAAGCCGTTTCTCAAAGTAAACTATGCTGCATAGTGGCCCGAGGAAGAAAAAAAGTTAACTTTTATGAGCTAAAGTCTCCTCTAAAGCCTTATTCACAGCTCCTCCAGAATAATCGCGAAAAACCCAGGCGTTTTCTTGCAATCCCACTGTGACCCAAACCTCCTTTTGACGCAAAAATTCAATGTCGTATCGTTTATCATCTCTGCGTTTTTAAGATCTTCGCATCGGAAGGAAACTTCCCACCCTTGAAAAAGTTTAGCAGCTTTAACGCTAGCTCAAGTGTGGGGAATTAGTTTTTAGTCCTTACCTCAGCTTTCTTCGATCACTAGTTGTCCACCCTCGGACAATAACCAATATATTAACGATCCCTGTCCCCCAGCAGAAAGTTTGTGTTGAGTAAATGCTGGTATGTAATGTCAGAACAGAAGTGATTTCTGCACCGCTGCTTTGAGGTGCTGTGCTAAACTCCACCCTGCAGTGAGCGCGCGCGCACGCACGCACGCACACATCACTCACTCGCCTCAATCCGCTCAAATTATTTACTTACAATTTTTTATTCTTCTTCGGGATTAGTTTACGACAATACACTATACTTTTCGATGGGTTTTAATTATTAAGAGGCTTAATAAATTAAGAAGGCTCCGCATTTTTTAGTCGATATAAAGTTTTTATTAATATAGATTTCAATGTTGGGAGCGGAACAAGCGTCATGATTATAGCACCATCTTGTGTTGAATATAATTGTTTACGCCTCAAAAGTGAAAATTTGTAGTTCTTGTTAGATCATCAGTGTATTAGTTTTATGGGGTAGGCTATCTAGTTACATATAACGGAATTACGTAATTAAATTACAAAATAAATGTAACTGTAATCTGTTATTTATCTTTATAGACAAAGGCTCAACACGCAGACAACAGTCTTTAGCAACACAAAACTACATAAAAATTAATTAATTTAAAAATTAATTGTAGGATCCTATTTAATAAACCATTCAAAGTTGGTACAACTTTAATATTTGATCTGATCAATATCAAATTCTTAATCTCAAAAATTAGTAAGCCTTTTAAGTAAGCCCTTGGTAAGCCTTTTCTGAAGGGTTATCAAATGAAAATTAGGAGTCAGTCTCTGTTCAACTTCCTCTCCATTAACTAACTAAATGTTCAGAAAAGTGCTCGTACATTGTTAGCCCAAAAAACAAATTTTTTCACACTAATAATAAGCTGCAAAGAATTCTCCTCTGTCCAAATTGTAATACAATTAACAAAATAGAGGTAAGTATCTAATGATCGATATCCTTTACATATCCCACCAGTGCCATATCATCTGCATATTTGAAAAGCATCCATTTTTATTTTATTTTAAAAGCTTAACGCTTTTTAAAAAAAAAAAAAATTCTGTCATTTCTATATGCAAAGATTTGCATCACAGCATCACAGCATCACAGCTATTGAACTATGTCTTTTTGCGATGTTAAATATGTAATTTAAACTCAAATCTCAATCTCAAATCTCAAAGTAGATCCCAAAGAGGTGCTAAAGTCTGATTTTATGAAATTTTAATCTTTCTAATCTTAATACAAGTGAATTTTGAAAGTCTGACAGTAATCAGTTTTTCAAAATGATTAACAGTTGAAAACATACATTAGAAATGAAGAAAAATTATAAAATGTAATTAATCAGTTACATTACTTTAAAAAAAGTAACTGAAATAGTTACACTACTTTTACACTATCTTTTAAACAGGGGTAACCAACTTGTAATCAGTGATCTATTACTTTTACAAAGTAATTTTCCCAACACAGACTAACACTTACTTTATAATGGTGTTGAAACCAGTTATTAAGTAAGATTAATAAATGTTTTATTTTTCATTATTATTTTTCTAATGCATTGTTAACAAACAGAATCTTGTTTTACAGTATAGTGTTACATAAGTTTATAGAATCTTTGTTTTATAGGATACTGTTTTCAATGCTTTATGAACTGTGAAGTGGCTTTCTGGTCTCACGCCTTTAACCTTGTGTTGGAAACACTGCTGGGAACTGCCTCTTTGTAAAAGGAATGTCCCTCTTTATGCTAAACATCAGCAAATCACAAGCTGATATAAGGGTTGGATCATCTCCTTTGAAAAATCTCCAGAACTACTTTGGCATTTGTCACTGAGCACGAAGACAGAAGCATTCTGACTCATCTGGTGAGTAACTACATCACTGTTTGCAGCTTCTACATTCAAGACTTCCTTTGAAAGGGGTCCTTCCACCTTCCTTTTAAGGATGACAGAAGTCATTCCCAAATAAAGAAGAACAAATGTATTGAATGCAGAAGTATGCCCTCCCCCCTTCAATTCCATGCTGACTTGAAAAGCATTAGATTCGATTTCAAGTCAAGATTTTAAAGCGCTTTTAACAATACAGATTGTAGCAAAGCAATGAACATTATCAAGTAGGAAAATAGAGTAATGATAAAATGTATAATGATGAGATTAAACTTTATTTATCAAATGCAGAGTCGGTCTCTGTAGTCAAAAGGACGATAATCACTAGAAATCAGGTGTCCCCAACTAAGCAAGCCAGAGGCGACAGCGGCAAGGACCCAAAAATTTGTTCATTCTCTTTAACCTTTATTTAATTGACAAAAGTACAAAGAAAAGATTTCAAAAGCTTGATTGTATTTTGCACATTTTTATGCTGATGGCTGCTCAGAAAAACATTGGAACAGAGGCAAAATTAGGAATAAAGAATGTCCAAGTTCAACTGTTTTGCAACAGTTTACAGTAAGCAGGTAAACCAATAGATGATGGGATCGTGTTTGGGTATAAAAGGAGCATCTAAGTCTTTGCCAGCTCTGCCACTTTATGCCAAATTTCATGAAAGAGGTCTCAAAGAAACCAAAAGTTACATTTCTCAGTTGGCTCAGGAAATTTGGTTTGAAAATTTCATGGAATTAATTTTTGTGTCAATATATCAAACAAACCCTGTGTTTTGCAAATAAACGCAATCTGCTCAGCAAAGAAAAATTTGCTGATACAAAACTAAATACAAAGAAAGAAAAAAAAAGCATGGACGAACTTATGTATTGTGTGTTATAGCTGTGAGACTCATTATGAGGAAACTTGTTAGGTCCAAAAATTAGCAGTGACATGGCTAAACATCTATCTAGCCAGTCTTTCCCTTTAAAAATGGATCCATTCTCTTTGTTTCTTCTTTGTTTGTGCAGCTACACAAATGTTTAAATCAGTTGATATATATTAAAGTGTTGAACATGCCACTGGCCAACATTTTTAGAGTGTGTTGCAGTCATCAAAATCAAGATTAAAAGTTAGTCAGTGAGAACTGGAAATCCTTTCTTTGTACTTTTGCTTAAAGAGAATGAACAAACCTTTTTTGGAACTGGGGTTGTATACATAATATACACTGCTCAAAAAAATAAAGGGAACGCTTAAACAGCACAACATAACTCAACACTGATTGACAATTGCTCTCTAGTGGTAGCATGAGACGGAGTCTACAACCCACACAAGTGGCTCAGGTAGTGCAGCTCATCCAGGATGGCACATCAGTGCGAGCTGTGGCAAGAAGGTTTGCTGTGTCTGTCAGCATAGTGTCCAGAGCATGGAGGCGCTACCAGGAGACAGGCCAGGAGACGTGGAGGAGGCGTAGGAGGGCAACAACCCAGCAGCAGGACCACTACCTCCACCTTTGTGCAAGGAGGAACAGGAGGAGTACTGCCAGAGCCCTGCAAAATGATCTCCAGCAGGCCACCAATGTGCATGTGTCTGCTTAAACTCCACGAGGGTGGTATGAGGGCCTGGGATTTGTGCTTACAGCCCAACACTGTGCAGAACATTTGGTATTTGCCAGAGAACACCAAGATTGGCAAATTCTCCACTGGCGCCATGTGCTCTTCACAGATGAAAGCAGGGGCACACTGAGCACTGTGACAGAGACACATCCTCCAGCATGACCGGTTTGGCAGTGGGTCAGTAATGATGTGGGGTGGCATTTTTGGTTGACGCGGTGGATAGTGCTCGCCAGAGGTAGCCTGACTGCCATTAGGTACCGAGATGAGATCCTCAGACCCCTTGTGAGACCATATACTGGTGCGGTTGGCCTTGGGTTCCCGCTAATGCAAGACAATGCTAGACCTCATGTGGCTGTCAGCAGTTCCTGCCCGCCTATTCCCCAGACCTGAATCCAATTTAGCACGTCTGGGACATCATGTCTTGCTCCATCCACCAAAGCATGTTGCATCACAAACTGTCCAGGAGTTGGCGGATGCTTTAGTTCAGGTCTGGGAGGAGATCCCTCAGGAGGCCCTCCGCCACCTCATCAGGAGCATGCCCAGGCGTTGTAGGGAGGTCATACAGGCACGTGGAGACAACACACACTACTGAGCCTCATTTTGACTTGTTTTAAGGACATTACAAGGACATCAAAGTTGGATCAGCCTGTAGTGTGTTTTTCCACTTAATAAATACATTTGATTTCCATTGATATTTTTTTTTGTCCACACATTCAACTATGTAAAGAACAAAGTACTTAATAAGAATATTTCATTCATTCAGATCTAGGATGTGTTCTCTTTATCTTTTTGAGCAATATATGTGTATTTATATATATCTCCATAATATGTGAGAACACATTAAAATGAACTACATGGAATAAAAATGAAATATAACTGGTACTCAATGTGTTGGGAAACTGAAATTTGACCATGACAACTTTTGTATTTTCAAAAACATCAAGACAATAAAAATAAAAAACCCTATAAATTGTTAAGTAATTAGTAATTTTATTTTCTTGATTGCCACAGCATGGAAATGGAAAATGATGAGTGATTCAGAGAACAGAGAGTGAGTGACATTGAGAGTGTAGTTCACAAGCTATTCATAGGCTGTTGGCAGAAGGAAGTCAAAAGTGTGGATGGTGCAATCCAGGAGTGTCCTAAAGCCTTGGGTAAGAGGTAAAATAATACAGTGGTACATATATCCTGTCAGCCCATTTCCAACTCACTGATTGGGAAATTATTTGCACAACGCTCTACAATGCCTTGTCTGACAGGAATGTGGAATCCCTGAACAGTGATGGTCTCGACAGAACTGCACTATATCACCCAGCTTTGTATACAAGTCACACTGACCGCCTGAAACTGCTGACAAAGCCAAGAGCTCAGCTCATGTTTAATGTGTAAATATTTGTGATACACGTTACTTTAGTTCTGCGGTAATTCCTGGATACAAAGAATTAAAATCCAAACCTCCGGAGACAAAGAATAAACAGAGACTTCAATAAATCAACATTTAATCCTCAGTTCATATATTATCAGATTCCCACATACACATTGTCTATACAGCTTGTTTTCTGCACATTACGCCTGATCGCATAGCAGTTTTTGTCCATCTACAAATATAAGTTAGTGCTGTACATTACTTACCAATTATTGGTATGAACTGATCTGAGTGAGACATCTTGTAAACATTGTCTGTTTCAAGTTATAACTATACAGTCAACATGTCCTGGCAGCAAAATGAAAAATATCTCTATACAGTTTTCAGAATACATCTGTGTGTTCTGTAGATGCTCAGAATAAGGCTTCTCAAAGTTGATGGAAAAGCAGTCGGAGCAGAAGTGTTCTTGTTATTTGTTTGCTAACATGGACCCACAAATTGAAGAATGTTGCAAAAGGAAATACCATCATGCTATCAGCGTTTACGTAATCAAACATAATCTCTTTAGGAAAAAAAAATATATATATATTTTTTTGCTTTTAGCTTAGTATATCTGCCATAATCCATTTAGCATCAAGGTGCTAACATTTACAATACCGTATTATTAATATTGCTTCTCTCCTACTATAAATCTGAAATCAATAAATCTCTTTTGAAACATTTGATCATATAAGCCTTTCAGATTGCAATTTCTCAACAGTTCAAGGAATATTGGAGTTAGTTGTGATCTACAAATAGTCGATAAAGAGTGAGTTAAAGGCACAGTTCACCCAAAAATTAAACATCTGTCATTTACTCACTCTCATGCTCTTACAAACATGCATAACTGACTTTCTTCTGTGCATCATGAAAGATATTATGAATAACAGCCAAACAGTTTCAGTTCCCATTTCCCATTTTATTTATTGATTAATTTTTTGGCCAGACATTGAAAGTCAACGGGAACCAGAACTGTTACGCTTTTTTGCTGCACAAAAGACAGTCAGTCCTATACTCAGAAAAGGTACAAAAGCTTTAACTAGCGTGGGACCTTTAAAAAAATAAAAATAAATTGAAAAAAAGAATATATTTTTTAGTTATTAATATGTACTTATAGCTTCTTATATGTACTATTTACATACCAATATGGACTCTTAAGGTACTAAGGTCTATCTCTTGAAAATATGGCCCCAACTACTTTTTCTTCTGAGAGTTTAACAGTTTGGAGTGAAATAAGGGTAAGTAAATGATGACAGTTTTTATTTTTAAGCGGACAGCTGACAATCAGATCAGCGCTCTTTCTCACTTTCATCATCAAAACTGTCTTTTGTCCAAAAGATGTTATTAGTTTAACTGATTATGATATTATTTCCTAGCTTTACCACACTGCCACTAAGTTATCATCATGTTTTTATCTTCTATACAATTGTAGCGACTTCATTACCTCGTCGGAGTTCAGAAATGAACACCATCTACTTTGGCTGGAATGAAAATCAAATAACTGATAACAGAAGCCGTTTAGCAGTGAATAAACAATTATTATTATACAGGTGAATGTAATTAAAATTTGTAAAGCTTATGGCTCATTAAAATGTGATCCAGGCACATTTCCCTGACATGGCCATGGTGATAAGACTGACTAGAAAGGAGTTTTAAAAAACGCAAAAAAACGAAACAAAATAGATGAGGACATCGATAAACAGCGATTAAACAAATTAAAAACATTAAGGGATGCTTCTTTGAATGACTGGGTTAGTTTAATGCTTAAACAAATGCCAACCGGTAGATATTCTGACTTAAAAGAATGAAACAATTCAGGATTTCTGCATAGACGACTGTGAGCAGCAGTTTGTGGGAGCTCACCACAGAGAAACACTTCATTTCCAAACTACCCTCTGCCATCTTCAGCACAGTGACGGTCGAGCGGAGTCTGTCCTGGAACATTAAAAAGCTTTGAGTTTCATATCACTCATTGATAAGTGATCTGGCTGCAGAAGTCCTGGGGCCCTTTTCACGGTGTTGTTTTTACAGATCAGTGTCCTCAATATGATCTGCCATTGTGTGCACCTCACAGAGGTAAATTTAATGGTCCCCGTTGCTCATGAGCACCTCAGGGCCAGCTGTGGCTGTTGGGATGCGGGGCATCTTCTTGAGCGGACTGGGAATATGCTGAGAAAGACAGAAAAACACAATCAGGAGATGTAGGTAAACTTCTGGGACAACAAAATGCAATACATTGTAAAACTATTTGCTTTTATTATTATGAAAAATATACCTCAGCTGCAATGGTGGAACTGACCAGTCCGGCCTCCAGCGGTCTGTCATCGTTCATCGAGCGCCTGGCATACTGCCTCCGATGCTTCTCGTCCACACGAGTGAGGTACCATGTTCCTGGGAAGAGTTCATCTACCGAGCCCTGAGGGATGTAGCTCGCTGTGGAAATGCGAGGAACATCAGAACGTCAAACGAATCCAAGATTTGAAAGGAGACTAAATCAGAGAAGGAATGAATGCAAACACTTGATTACCTAAATGGTGGGTTTCTTCTCGGAGCTTCATGTTCTGAGCAAAAACATCCGGTGAAACTTTTTTTCTAGAATCCAGTCTTGCCGGCAAGTCACACAGACTGGAGACCAACTTATCTAGAGCAGATCCTGTGATAATAATAAAGAGGAGTTATTAATGACTGTAATTCTGGATGGAAGCAGCACGACTAGCTTATATAACTGTAGGTAGCTTTGTTAATTATCATGGGATGGATTTAGTTTGTGTGATGTCACTTGTTGTTTAATATTCATCTTTATTTAAAAAAAAACAAAACAAAAAAAAACAGTAATATTGTGAAATATTACTGCAATTTCTAAATATTGATTTCCTATTACAATATACTTAAAATATAATTTATTTCTGTGATGAAGCACTGAATTTTCAGTTTTCAGAGTCACATGATTTTGTAACAATATAAGTTTTACCATCACTTTTTATCCATTTAAACACATCCTTCCTGAATAAAAGTAGCAATTTCATAAAATTTTTTTTATACAATTTAGTACTGTATATTTTAACAAAGCTTCTATTTTAAATAAATACTGTTTTTAACTATCAAACCCTGAAAGAAAGAAAGAAAGAAAGAAAGAAAGAGAGAGAGAGAGAGAGAGAGAGAGAAAGAGAGAAAAAATAAATAAAAAAATAAAGTGTACTGCAGGTCCCAAAAAAAGTTTTTCAACACTGATAATAAATTACTATATTAAAATGATTTCTGAAGGGACGTGTGACACTGAAGACTACAGTAAGTAAAAAAAAATCAGCTTTGATCACAGCAATAAATTACAATATATTAAGATAGAAAACTTGCATTTCAAAATGCAATAATATTTCAAACACTTTCAAAACCCAGTATTTTTTTTTATCAGAAATGAGCATAAGAGACTGCATTAAAAAGAATACAAAATTTGAATGACAGTGTATTAAATATGTTACAGTATGCGTCTTAAATATTTTTGGGTTGACTTTCCAGTTAAAACAACTATTATAAAATTGCTTACTTAATAACTGCGAGATCGGCGACACCGCCGAAGCTAGTTTTAGAGTACTGACATTCTAATAGAAACAATGTGTGTGTGTGTGTGTGTACGTACCAGGTGTAGCGTCTTGTGTGACTTTGATGGAGTAGAGCGTAGCAGCAAAGCCTGAGCCGTATGAAAACACACCGATTCTCTGTCCTGCCAACTGCTGCAGTGTATGTCTGTTGAGATAAAAAAAAAAAAAAAAATTGATCCCAAATGCATCACATTTACAGCGGCTCTGGAGAAGCACAGAGGCAGTAATGTACACTCATAAATATAAGATGAGGCATGAGGAGCATGTATGACACGTACTGTGCGAGAACCGAAGCCAAGCAGCCGTACACTGATGGCGTGTACATGTTACCATTCTGGTTTGATATAAGGAGAGACGCCTTTGTCTTATCCTCAAACACTTCTGTGCTGGCCTTCATAAAGGCCTTCTCCACATCTCTGTCGAAATAAGTGTCCTCAATCTTCACATCTCTGAAAAAAAATGAGAAAGAAATTTAAAATGTTTGGTTTATACAAAAATGGAAAACAGTTGTAAGAAAAATTGAAATAACTATTCAGTAAATGTGTCCGCTGTGTAAGCTGTTATGTCACCTTCTCTTGGGTGACAATCATTTGATGGGAAGTTTCTTAAAGACGAATCACCAACAGTGGGAAATATTAACCTGAAAGCTTCCAATCCACTGAAGGGCCCGCTCTCTGTGTTTGGACTGGGATGACAGAGGAAATCGTTGAGCATTAGTCGAGCCAAGGACTTCTGCACCAGTTTACAGTAAGGAGAGTGAAACACCATGAAGCCGAAGTCTTCAAGACTGCAACGCTTGTCGAGACCCTCTGAAACACAAAGCAAGAGCAGGCCTTAAACAACATAAACTGATTCTATCAGACACAAAGTTTCACACAGATGTGTATTCATGGACTCTGAAGAGATTAAAGATGGAACATTCTCCAAAGCGTTTCATTTACTGTAGCTTCATAAGATTTGGAAAATAGTAAATGAAGCAGTTTATTGGAGCATTCACTGTTTGGCCATTGTTAATTAAAAGAAGATTTTGGCCAATACTGTGAACACAAACCATTGCATTAACAGGTGCATGATGAGCTGGGTATAACACAGCATGCAATGCATGAAAGGAAGAACTGCTTCTTATGAGAAAAGACAGAAACTACTGGGATTCATTTAAGCCAACTAGTTGACTAATGTTTTATCCAAACTAGTGCTGTCAAACTATTTATACTGATTAATCGCATTCCAAAATAAAAGTTTTGTTTGCATAATATGCGCGTACCAAGCATAATTATTATGTACATATAAATACACAAACATGCATGTATATATTTAGTTGGGCTGAACGATATTCTGTTTTGACATCGACATCGCGATGTGCGCGCGAGCGATAGTCACATCGCCGGAACATATGATGTAAAGGGTAGAAGACTATGGTGTATTAAGAGAACGGTAGCACACAGTAAACACAAATTTTAGCGCAGATGTATAGCCAAATTACACTGTAGCCTTATTCGGACGGGACTAGTTATCTAAACTACTGTACATATCTAGATTAAAAAAATAAATAAAAGTTTGCCCACCACCTAATTTGTACACATCGCAATATATATTGCAGGAAAAAAAAAATATCGCAATGTAATTTTTCCCCAATATAGTGCAGCCCAAATATTTAGGTACTTAGACTTGAAATGAGCCGCGTCTCAACTTTCCGCCATTTTTCAAATATGACGCCTCCTCTCCCGGAGCCTCATGGGGTAGGAAAGTGTCCAAAGTATGCCTACTATAGAATTTGGGCGGAAGCAGTAGGTCATCCGGGTACTTCTTGCCTACTGAATTTCGAATACTATGAATTCGGACATGCTACTCGCCTCGCATACTGTTTTTCGCGTACTATATAGTAGGGAAGTAAGCGATTTCAGACGCAGCATGAGAAACCCTGCTATAGTGTAATCACGTAGGAAAATAATTACGGTTACCACTTTATTTAAAGCCGTTATGTATAATGCATTATAAAGGGCTACTTAAGAGTAAAATGCATTATAACTATTCATAATGTGTGCTGTAAAACATTATACGTCATTACAACCGTTGAGTAACTATGAATTGTTGTAATGTATCAGCTGCAGTTACAATTATTCATGAGATTATATAATGCAACATAAGGTGCATAACAAAGCATCATTTATGAATTATAACCACCTTTTTTTGATAATGCATTATAGATAAAGGTTTTAAATGAAGTGTTATCAAATTGTTAAAAATGTGTGTGTTTTTTCATTTTTAATGATGCCTTTTGACCTTTTTGGCAAAATATTTGTCAATAATGACTTTCATAATATGGCTAAATAATAATAACACGAATTCTAATATTCAATGAATAAATGAATAGAACTGCTATTTGAATTTTGGGTTTCTATTGTTTGAGAATGTATTTGCTCACCTCTCTGCCACTGGGCATGGATCTTGTTCCTGTAAACGGAGTAGCAGCGATCTAAAGCGCTGAGGTAACACTGGATGGAAAGCTTGCCGTCCACCACTGGATACTCAGACACCATATCTGGCTTATAAAAATCATATGCATGTTGCATATGTGTCCCACGAAGCCCTGTTAAAAGAAGTGATTACATTTTAATTACTTAATGAATAAAAACATAAAATGTATTAAATAAAGTTAGGTAAATATAGTGGGAAATAAAAGTGTTGACTTGAGTCTTGTTATCACAAAGATAACAAAACCTGCTTAGTTGCGTCCATCTAGGTTATTGTGACAAAGGTCACGAATACTGGTGGTTACAGCAGGGCTCATACCTCTCTCAAAGGCCAGAGGAGCATTGGGTCCGACTAGCATGGCCACAGCTCCGGCTCCCCCTGTCGGCCTGGCGCTGCCCGTGGCATAAACAGCAATATCACCCGCAACCACCAGAGCATAACGGCCTGTCACATCAGAACGTATTAGCTCCACAGACACTTCAACATCAACAAAAAGTACTGGACACAGTCTTTTTAGTGCAGAAATTCCAGGGTCACAATTCAGCAAATAATAATAGTTAAAAAAAAAAAATATATATATATATATATATATATTAATAATAAAAAGAACCTAAGCCAAATATTATTTTAAATAATTAAGCATGTAAATAAATAAAATAAATAATTAAATTAAAATCATTATATAATTATAAAATATATATATTAAAAAAATAAAAAAAAATTATATT
>JAUMHP010000059.1:850646-880586 GCA_032361065.1 Enteromius trimaculatus
GGCAAATAATGCTTTTTTCCATCAATTTCAATTCTTTTCCTAACCCTGTAATAGTTTTTTTTCTCTCTTTTTTTTCAGTTCCATTCTCACCTTGAAAATGAGTGCCAGGTGGTTGGAGTGTTTCTCTGCATTCCAGGGCGGCTTTGCACAGGACATTTCGATAATAGCACAGCCCACACTCCAGACATCACAGCTACGACCGTACTGCTGCCCTCTCAGCACCTGCATTCACACAAAATGAAAATTACAATAGCTGCAAGAAAAATAAAATATAAAAATCTGACGCAACTGCCATTAACTGACAAGCAGCAGGTGAATGCACACCCCTGATCTGTCCTCTAAACAGAACGGGGGGGAATCTGTCATCTCTCATCAATAAGGTGAGATTTACTCAGTGAATGCAGGCACAGCATGAGTCACAGACGAGAAAGAGCATGACTGCTATTCTGCAGCCCAACACTCTCCCTTGCCCTCAGTCCTCTGCTCTATGAATTTACAAAATAAAGGCCCCTCAGCATCACTGCAAGTCTCCAATTTATATAATTTCAAATGAGCCTACGTACACTTTTAATAATTCTCTGACATGGAGGACCAGACAGAACAAAACTATGCTACAAAGTTTTAATCTAAAATCCTGTACAAGACCTAAAAAGCATCAATATGCCCACTTCTACAATGTCAGTTTGAATGATACTGCATGGATTAAAAGATCTCTGCTTCATTGTATGATTTTTATAAGTACAGGCATGTAGATGAGTCTGGATATACACAACACACATTGTAGTCTATAATGTTGTTTCTGCTGCTTTAACTGACTAAGGAGTTAACCATCTAAAGAATCGATTTACTGATAGTACGTTTAAATTAAAAGACCAATCCACAAAAAAATAAAAGAGGACATAAGATAGCCATTCAAGTGATGAACTGATCCAATTCAAATGCTTTATTTCTCCACATTGTGTATCTTTAAGTGAGGGCCCTTTCTTTGCCCTCTAAGCTCTGGACATTTAAATGCCTTAAATGTCTTTCCACAAAAACCGTGGTCAAGTCTGGTGACCTCTCTGTGTGGTGTTCATAGTTACGTGGCCAGTAAGGAAAACAAGACAAAGTGGATTTAGATCTCAGAGTAACTTGAAATGAAAGTAAATTGCAGTTCTTTTAAGGCAGGCACAATTGGCCGGCCTCTTAATTCCTTGTTGTTATTGTGTGCCCAACCTCTGTTTAATTAGGAAGCAGTACAGCTGGCCCTGCCTCCCCCGGCAGCGTATTCATTACTGAAACCTCTTCAAAATGAACAAGCTTTCTTTTGTCTGGGAAGGTCTTTCTTTCTCTCAGTCTCTCATTTTCTAACCAAGCCACCAGAGCTTTGAGCGCAGTCTGAGCAGGCTAATGTTTTTGCGTAGAGGAATTAAATAGACTCAAGCAAAGTGACTATTGTGCAGATGGATGTATCGTTTCTCTACATTAGCTGTTAAAGAAACACTGGAACATTGCAACATACTATCCCATTTGATTGCAAGTTGTAAAAATCAAGCTTTAATATCGGGTGTGAGACGTGCTATAATGCTAAACCACACATGCAAATGGTTTACCTGGCAGGTATTGCATTTTTAGATTCAAACATTTACCTCGGGAGCCATGAAGGCGATGGTTCCCAGGAGCTGACCCTGAAACTCCCCCGCGCCAGTGCCTTTTGAAGCCAGACGTGCTGCTGCCCCAAAATCAGCTATCCGCAGCCTCTGGCCTGTGCTGTCTATTAGTAGATTGGCACCTGTAATGATTATAACAACACTGTGAGTATAGTAACATGCATTAATGCACTGCCCTGCTACTGCCTATGTAGAGAGCTACCCTCAAATATAGCAGAATTTCCTTGACTTGTTCATCTTAGAGCTTAAAATGCATTCTGGGATTGCCCTAGTGGTGGGCGGTATGACCAAAATTGACAAAAAAGCCTTTATTTGACCAACGACTCGTATTCGTCTCTCACTCTATATGCTGCATCCTTAAAATGTCATCAGTTAATCTGAGCACCATGTTGAGAGACTTATGAGATCATTCTTAATATTTAGTGGTCTAATTTTGCTTTAGATACTGGATTAAGTACATTCATTTTAACAAACAGGTTGTTCATTAACACAACTATTTCTATTTGTTACGACATTGATATATGAAATGTTGTAGTTAAGTAAGCTTATTCTTAAAGCTTCCTCCGTTGTGAGGCTGTGCGCTCCTCAAAACTCTACAGGTACTGCACCTTGTTTCATCAGCATGTTTCATCATGTTTGACAAATGGCATGCCCACTCATTTACATTACACACAAAATAAAAAAGAAATCTGTTTTTTTACATTTTATTGTCATGGTAATAAATTACACCGTCACACCACCACGATGAAGAAAAGTGAAAAATTCACTGCCTTCTACATCTATCAACACAAGAGGACACAAAGCAGGAAGAAAATAATTCCTCTTAGTACAGAGACGGTAGCAGTGTTTGCTGTAGCTTTACCTTTGATGTCACGGTGGATGATCTGGTTCTCATGGAGGTAAGAGAGACCTCGCAGGAGCTGCTCGGTGTAGTTGATAATCACACCCTCCTTAAAGGCACCATACTTATTTAAGAGATGAGACACAGAGCCACCTGAGAAAACAGAGGAGTCAAAGTATTACATTTATGGAATAGGGCAAAATTGGACAAAAAGCAATTAAAAGTGTTCCTTAAAAAGAGGGAAGTAGCCAAAATAATCCCAACACTACCTAAGGTACGGTCACATTTGCCATTGTTCTGTGATTTTTGTGGGGGATATCCAACATATACATTAAGAATCCATGCAATTTTGTATAACTTTACGTTAGTCGTGCAGTCGCACCACTGTGACCAGGAGAAAGCTGCTTGATTTAACAACTAAAAAAATTGACCCACAAAATTGTACTCATGTGACTGCACCTTTATTCTCTCTGCATGATTGTAAACAAACCAACCTGCCATCCACTCCACAAACAGGTTGTAGTTGCTCTTCTCGCAGGTTGCCCCGAGCATCCGGATGATATTGGGGTGGTTGAGAAGGCCCATCATGCGGATCTCCTCTCGTAGTGCCTCCACCACCTCTTCCTGCTCCGAGGAGGTGTTCCTCACATACGTCACCTGAGCAAGAACAATCATGCTTAAGTACGCAAATAGTATGTTCTGTCACTGGTGCCAGAATAAAAACACACTTTTGTGTCCCTATTTAGTGCCAGGGGTCTGCAACCCTGCCACAATTCTGCAGAGACCAACTCCATCCCTTAGCAGCTAATCAAGATGTTTAGGATTACCGGAACAAGGATGGAAGTTAAAAAGGTACTCGTCCTAAAACAGTGCTGCCCAGCCCAGGTATCCACCTTTTTCCTAATGAGCCTTCTGTTTTAAATTATGGGAGGCATAATCAGGAATCAGAAGAATAATGTTACATTTGGTGTATTAACGTGACTTGATATAACAACGATATCTATAGAATAGTTTTTAACTGCATATTTTTCCTCCTTATTTTCATGTTTCCTTTGTGTTCCACTATACATAATTGAACATATAGCCTACTGTGCATTCGTGGTCTGCTCTCCTGATTTAATTCATAATATAAATCGTGAATATTTCCTGGAATGCACTATGAATCTTTCATTTTTCTCCCCATATCCTGACAGGGCAGTTTTTACACAGATGCTGGAAAATATAATTGTGAAATATTACTACAATGATATTTAACATGTACGAAATATTGCTGCGGATAGGAGTTAAGGTTTGTTGAAAGTAATTTTTTAATGCTTTTACACTTTTAAATTTCCTTTTTTCAGTTGATGGTTGAATGGTGAGTAAATAATGTCACCTCAATGTACCCAGGTTTTGAAAATGCTTATTGCGTTCATAAGAGAAATCCTTTTGCTTATTGTTCAAAGTGCAAGCGGAAGTTACTCTAATAATAAGCGCAAAGCATCACTGGCCGTAAGAAAAAGTTAGCTAGCTTCTCACTATTGTTATAAATGACCAGAGAACTTTATCTAAATGTAGTTTTGAATCATTTTCGTCCATTTGCATTTTAACTAACACCCAAGCAAAGGCTTGTCTGAGAAAATGATGAACATCAAAATTTGCTAAGGTAGGACTGAACAGTAACAATGAACTTTTATAAGTGAGGCTTGCAACCTGAAGATCACATATTCACTGTGATGATCTCATCTGAAGTGCTGTGTGGTGTGTGACAGGTATTCTCACCTGTTTGACAGCCATCAGAGTGCCAGTGCCCACATCCTGAGCCTGATAACATGATGAGAAGGCACCAAGGCCAATCTGCTGACCTTTCAGCCATTCCATGCCCTCCCGGTATGGCTGCTTTGCTTTGGTATGACCAGGCAGAGTCTCTGGTGTCTGACCATGAAAAGCAAAATGGGAAAAAAAATTAAGCCAAATACAATGTTTGATTGTAAAATTATACACAAGATGATACATTGCAGACAAATCTCTATTTAACTTTAAGCGGTACAGTTTGTCACTAGGACAGTATACTGAAAAGAACATCTTTGTGTCGTATTTACTGCTAAAAGATTCCCTTTAGTACCTTATGAGAGCATATTATTACTTTTAAAAATTTTTAAAAAAATCTTCGGGTAGAGTACCAAAACAAACTTGCAGCCTATAAACGCATGCTATAGATGCAAAAACTCTAGAAATTCTAACTTGATCCTAATTTTTTTTATGACAGATGAAAGTTTCAGAGGCATTGTGTAAACGTGATTTACACTTGAGCTTGTATTTATTTTTTAACAGATGAAAATTCAGATAACCTAAACACTGGTTTTACTTGATTTCCCATAACTAATCGTTGCATGGGTTATGTATGTATGTATGGGGCAAAGCTATCAAAACAGGGGAGAGACCCTTTTGGGGTAGGGGTGTGTTTGTTTTGGTGATTTGAAATATTAACATTGGCTACCAGAAATCACTTACCCCACCTTTAATGATGAATAGTAAAATGAAGGGATACAAAGGCAATGTATGGTAAACCATACTCAGAATTTGTTCTCTGAATTTGACCTATCCAAGCACTGTTCATTAACTTCCCCTACTGGTACCGAGTCTTTAACTATTAGGCAACATCTGTCCCTACAATAGTAGATAAGGTACAAAGTTGTCCTTTTAAGGGTACTACTCCAGTGACATGATCTTACCTATAAAGGTACAGTGTTGTTATTAAAACACTAGTATTTTTAGCAGTTATATATATTTTTTAATTCAGTTGTTTCTATCTTTTGCTGTAGTGCATCAATAGAAAATATCAGTTTACATTTCCAAACAAACATTTTGCCATCAATTGTAATAATCAGTGAGATTTTTGTTTGACAACAGCCAGTGCTCCACAGAGATCTGATGTGATTATCATCATCCAGTCTGTTTAGAATTACATGAAGAAACTGTGGCACGTCTCAAAGAAGCTTCAAGAAACCTGCAAATCTCCTTGAAAAAAGGGCAAAAGCTGCTTTAGACGCAAAGGATGCTCAAATCAAATGTTGAGTTAACAGAAGCTCACTGATAAAGAAAATCTATTTCTATTATTTCTGACAGCATCCTCATTTTATAGTGTTTTTTACATTTTTCACAGTACTTTGCTACAGCTTTGTAGTACAAAACTACAGCTTTGCAGGTAGGTTTCTTAAAGATTCTTAGAGATGTGTAGAGCACTGCCTGCTGTCAGATTACAATTTTACTGGATTTTACAGAATTAAAGGCAAAATTAATGTTTGGAAATGTGAAATAATATTTGCTACTGACACACCTTGGATGAGGTTTACTAAGATCCTGCACTTACATCCACCTGAATAATGATCACGTCCTCTCCTTTCTCCACCTGTAACTGTGGGATAACAGGCAAGGCGTCTTGCGACTCAGACATGGCCATGACCACCGCCAGCGCCTCCTCCTCCTCAGCTTCCATCTTTTCCTTGCACTTCTGGTTCTGGGTCACATCTTCACTGTACGTGTCGTCGTTGGTGTTCGCCTGCTCAGGTGACAGCACCGCCACTTCGGATTGGAAGGTGACAGTACTGTCTGCTGCGGGGATGGAGGCTTCCAACAGGTCCTCCATGCTGGAGCTGAGATCGGCAGAGGCGTCCAGACCGTGGAACTTGTCCTCCACTGGAGTGAAGACTGAGTCCTCGCTGGGGATGAGAGCGGATCTGCTACTGCAGAGCACGTCGTCTCTGGACCGGACCTCCTGAAGGTCTAGCTTCATGTTGCTCTTCTTGCCTGGGCTTAAAGCTTTAGCTCCTTCGGAGGAAGCAGAGGGACAGGGGCGAGAGGGTCTGGGCCAGTGGATCTGACTCAGCGGTCGAGCTTGAGTAAAAACGGGCGAAGTCAGCTTCTCCGACTCCTTACAGACGCCTCCGTTTACTCCCTTCTGCAAAGGCAACTTGCGCTGGGTATTCAGTGAGGACTGGGTGAGTTTGTTGGGAATAAAACTCTGCGGCAGGGCTTTGGGGTTTTCTGGAGGGAAGGCAGAGGCATTGGCCATGGACAGAGAAGGAAGGCATGGGGGTTGACCGGATGACGGGGAGTTCAAACACTGACTCGTGGGTCTGCTTCTGGCTTGAACGGGGGGCTTTGAATACTCAGCAGGGCTAATGATGACGTTTGAGAGTCTCTCTGTTATATTGTCCACCGGAGCTGAACTGGCTTGCCCTGAAAGTGCCAACTTGGTGGTGAGCTGCTGCAGATCAGGGGTGGGAGAGTTTCTTTCGGTGGTGCATGGGGAGTTATGGGGGGCTGAGGGTTCGAGAAAAGCACTGGAGTGCGAACCGTGCCCTGTCTGTAGGTTGTCGAGTCCCATATGGATGGCATCTAGGATGTCCATCTCCTCTGCGATGGCCAGGAGACGCCGGCGCATGCGGGCATAGTGAGTGGAGCTGGTAACGTTGAGCATGTCCAGGAGCTTAACGAAGACATGAGGCACACGCGCTACCATACGGGCCGCGCTCAGGAAGACACGTCGAGAGAGTTTACCCACCATGGAGTGAGAGTTATCGATGGACTGCAGCGCAAAATTTAGAAGAGGCAGCAGCTTCTGATACCTACAAAAGACAAAATAAATGCAATAAAATAATACAGTAAAGCACTTTGCATAAAGAAGGTGCAAACCTGTTTCCTTTAACTTTGTATTTCAAAAACTGATGGTTGAATACTATAGGTCTTTTTCGTAGAAGTGTGTGTCACTTTCTTTAACACATCTGGAAACAAATCTGTCATGATGACAAAACCACCTCATGGGAGAAGAAAGCTCCCATTTTTAAAACTCTGACAAAGATTGTTTATAGGGATAAACTAAACACTGGATTTCCAAACTATGTGAAGTACACAGCATATAATCTTAATGACGTTGCATGCCGCTATGTTATTATAGGAACAACGACTCTGTCTGGCTGCTTTACATGTCAGTCAGACAAACTTTTGAGTGGCCTTAGCCAAATCAAAGCTGCTATGGAGTCAAGAGCTCCTGTTGAAATCACACAAACACATCCCAAAAAATTGGTTTACAGGGTTGCAAAAATGATCATATGTAACATATAAGCACAGGAAGAATCGGATGCATTGCTGTACCTCTCCCCAACATTTTGGGCCTGATTGCAGTCTCCACCAGACACAATGTGAGGGTAGAATTCAGCAGGAAACTCCAGTAAGAGTCTGTCGATCAGACACAGCCGACCCAGCAGTGCTTGCCAGTTATTAGCCTCCGTTTTAGAGCCCAAGATACAGTTCAGGACATAGTCAACTCCACCGATACCAATAGAGCCTGGTGGACAATCAGAGATGAAAAGATCTTTATTAAAAAGTAAAGAAATATTACAGAGAAAAAGAGAAGAAAATCATGTCTGCAAAAAAGTCATTCCTCAATCCAAAACTGTGTTTTAAAGTACTTTTGGGAACACTTATTCACTATTACCTACCAATTCTGCCTTAATAAACTCCTAATTTGCTGGTTATTAACAGTAAGGTAGTTGTAATTACTAGTTATTAATCATATCTTCAAAAACGTGTAAGTAGATTATTGTACAAATTACTCATTCCAAAAAATATTAATTATATAATCAACCTCGAAAAGTAAATTATACAATGATAGACATGAAAATTGCTCAAACAAAAAGTGGAATTTGGGACACGTATACACTATTACAGCATGACTTGTACCTGCTTTGAGGATTTCCCTTCCCACAGCGAGCTCCCCCATCTGCCCTTTGCACAGCTCCAGCAGAGTGGAGACGGACAGCTGACTGGTGCGACTACAAGCACCAAAAAAACAAAAACTCCGTTTACTCACTCCAAAAGGGCATTAAAAGTAAACAGCAATGCAAGACATTTTTCTGAACTGATTTAGGGTTAAAGAAATAGTTCCCCCAAAAATGAAAATTCTGTGATCATTTACTCACCCTCAAGTTTTGAAAAAAGACGTTTTGAAAAAGGTTTGTAACCCGGCTGTTTTGGTCACCATTGACTTCCATAGTAGGAAAAAATAATACTATGGAAGTCAATGGTGACCCAAACAGCCAGGTTACAAACTTTTTGTTCAAAACTTGAGGGTGAGTAAATGATGACAGAACTTTCAGTTTTGGGGGAACTAGTTTTTTATTCATTTTCTGAACAAAAATATTATTTTTCAAAAAGGGTGACACTTGCTCATCCATCAATTGGATTGAAAAATTGAAAAATATTAGGGTGTGGCAAAGGTCCACAACAAAGAAAGATTATAAAGACAACCATAATTAACTTAAGAATAGCATGCACCATTTTGATTCCAAACTGAAAATGCTTTAATAATAATAATATTATCAGCACTTCAGAAAACACTAAAATGTTTTATTAATCCGTGTTTGTATCAGCGCCTGACCACTAGATGGTGATAGCTTATTAACTTCAGACCAGAGTATGAGATGATTTGAGGCACAGCAATCTTCTGATTGACATCGTTCCTACTATACAAAACTACATAAAAAGTTACATAACCTTAGTTGCAATGTGTCTTAAGAACTAGTTTGACCAACTAGAAGTTACCAAGGGGTTATCAGTCTTACCAATACAAAAAAAGACCAATCTATAACTTCAACTTTCATAACTTAATAAAAAGTAATTAAATGACAGATTATCTAAAACAGTTCAAGAAAAACGTTCTCATTGAATCCAAGCAAATCTCATAAGAGACATTATTTTGATCTCCAAAAAGTGAGTTGCCACTGAAAGGTGAAGAGTGCAAGCAAGAAAGTACCTGTTGGCATCTGCACACTTGACCAGGATGGTCTCCACCACGGGCCGCAGCAGCTGCTGTAATCGTGTCCGCTCTGACACGGAGTGACAGGGGGTGTAGACCAGCATCGCTCGCAGAGTTTTCTGAAACAAACATCAGCTCTTAACATTGATCCACACAGACAAAAGCAAATACAAACGATGTTGCTATGTTCAGGAAATAGTCACTTCATTAATAGTCAGTAAGGTAGTTGTTAAGTTTAGATATTGGGTAGGATTAGGCATATAGAATATGCTCATGCAGAATATGTGCTTTATAAGCACTAATGCACAGCCATTATGTTAATAGGTAGGCAAATCAGCAAATAGTTTTTAGTGAGAACTGGTCCTTATAATAAAGCGTTACAGAAAATTATTATTATTATCATCATCATCATCTTCAAAATATTAATGTTGTAATTTTACAGTTGTACTGCATTTTTGTAAATATTAATTTATAGTGAAAAGTACAATAGTACATTTTTTATTTTGTTCAAGTTGTACAAAATGTGTAGTACAATTATTTTGATTAATTTTATTAGTCACTTTGCATTAAATTACATTCAATCAAAATGCAATGCTTTTTTTAAAAACAATGGCAACGACATGAAATAAACATTTAGTTTCTACTTAAATTTTAGTGGTTTCAAAGTCACACAACCTGGTTAACTTGCCTAATTTCTACGAAATGGCAGATCCTGATTGACATCAGCAGTAAAAGAAATGGTAGATCAGTTGATAAGCTAGCCTACACACACACAGACACGTATTTTACACATGTATTTTATTTGCACATGTATTTTAAGTTGCAGTCACAACAAGGCTGTGTTGCTCCAGTCTAGAAGTACTAGACTCTACACTAACAGTGCTGTACAGTGAGTGTGTGAGAAAGAGTTCACCCTGACCCTGACTCCCAGGGAGAGCTGGGAGTGGTGACTGATAGCACATCGCACTGGAGCTATGCCCGGCATTGATTAACCCACCATACACTCCCTGCTGAAAACAAACACACATCTACCGCCTACACACACCACTAAAGGCTAAAATCCTGGCTCAAATAATGTTCTTCTCCCTGCAAAAATATAACTCCAATTCCAGAATAAATAGTAAACGTGACATTTTAACTCGCCACATTTAGTACACAAGCAGACTTCATATAAACGGTTACTTCACTACGCTGCAGTTTTACAGAGCAGTCTAACGCAAGGTAACATCCCAAAAGCTTTTGTCTGACTCTATAGTATTTTTAGTTCATATAGACACAGCCCTCTTTCTGGTGCGTGTTCGAAGAACATAGGAAAACTGCTGGAAAGCCCCGAAAGGACAAAACGCTTGTTGTTTTCATAAAGGCGGCTGACTGGAGCACAGAGCCTGAGGGAAAGACACCATCCCAGAAGTCCAAGCAGCAAGCTTTTTTTTTTTTGTTTGTTTTTGTTTTTTTAAGGAAGAAAAATAGGTTAACAGACAAAGAAAAAAAGAAACCTTTCTTTTCCAGCTTCACTCTGAGGATCCCCGCTGTTTCCAGACTTCCTGGTTTGAAGTGAACTTTAAAACTAGCCAGCGTGGTTTGTTGCACTTTAGAACTCAGTACGGTTCTGATAACCTCCCATCAAAGTTGACCAAAGGAAAAAAAAAACTAGGCTTCTAGGCTGCTTTTATATCTAGCAGAAATAAATGGATCTCAGCCAGATCAAGAATGCACTTTTTGGCACAAGTGAAAAGCATTAAGGGCCTTATTTTTGTTTTATTTCTTGGGAATTGTCAGTTTTACTAGCTGAACAATGGTAATGAAGTTTTACGTTTGGTAACAAGCCATTTTTCATCTTGTGAGCATCAAAGTGACTGCAAATATAAGAGCATAGATGGTTTCTATTTACATGTTTCTGAAGCGTAGCCAATCTCAGACATGCCTTTTGATCTCTTGATCACAATGGGCATTCAGAGACATTTAAGTTTAATAATTTATTTAATACTGCTCAAAATAGGGAAAATACTACTTAAAATGCCAGCGCTTTTGTTCACTGCATGGCTGCAAACTCAAGTTCTTTACACTGGTGAATCCTGTCATTACAACCACAAAAATAGGTGTAAACACAACCTTTTAACCTCAAAGTTATATTGTTCATGATGCCAACTATATACTAGAAAGTTTATGATTGAGAACCGAATTTAAATTTCAGGACTCAATCTAATTTCAAAAGGTCCTTTGTTTCTTTTATCTTCAAAGAATACTTTAAGAAGATTGCCCTTTTTTTATAATTGCTTTATATTGGTAACTTTAAATAAATATTGAAAACATTTAACTTGTGTATATTTGCTAGAAAACAGAAAGTGGATTCTAAGCATAGATATTAAATTTAAATTATTTTTATTGTTTAGGATAGGTTTAAGTTTAGAAATAAACAATATACTTCATAACAAACATGTATTTCGTAGGTGACAAACAAAAGCAAAAAACATTAAAATAAATTTTTAATGTGGAGAAATAGAGATTTTTAGCTATATCACCCAACCCAAGTTTGGATGTGTCCTTGTCATAGAAATACAACTGAACTGTACTCTTTAGGGCAGAACCTTTCTGAATGTGCCTCAGTTGAGGAGTGTTTTCCTTTCAGACCAGCTCACATGAACATCCACATTAGTGCTGAAAATCTAAATTTGATGTGAACAAAGCTAAACACAAAAGGGTGCCAAGACAATGTTTGGCTCAAACTCATCTACTTTAACCTGTGCACACGACTCCAGGAGCTCTTGGTAAAGAATTGGGTGCAGTATTGTGCAATTTCCTTTCCAGCACTGTGCAATCTCTCTATGATCATACCAGAAGCATCACGCTGTAAGCATCTGAAGTGTTCACATGATAACTGCGTGATCACTAATCAAGGAAGTCCACATGTGACAGCGCTTCATCAGTCAGCATGCATGACACTTGAGTATAAAAAAAAAAGACAGGGCCCCTTAAACATTAAAGACTTTTCTGCTTTAACTAAATGTCTTCATTTAAAGATGTTTAGATATTTGTACTAGAAACCAACAATACTGAGGAAGATCGCTCAGCTTTTCAGTTCATGCAACATTATGTGCCATGACTTCTTGGATTTTACACTTTCTGTGCTCTTAATTTGTAGAAAGGTGAATTAAGCTCTGCAGAAACCCTGTTAGACACTTTAGTAAAGGCAAGACGTGTCAAGAACACAGAGGTGTAGCATCTCACCAGTGCTGCCACATAGACTTTGTAGACTGGGTCTGCGCAGACCATGGAGAGCACGCTACAGCAGGACTCCACCACCACGTCTCCGGACACCTCCCCTGCAGCTGTCCCAAGTCCTGCCCCAGCACCCGCCCCGGCCAATGAATGCTCGCCATTGGCCAAAAGGAGGGCGCCGCTCACGTCATGTGAAAGCCGGCGAAGAGCCATTTCTCTGATGTTCCAGTTTCGGGAAAAGAGGCAGCCAACTAACTCCAAACCAAACACCTGAGAGAAAGTATGTACACACAAAACCAAGTCAGCCGGAGTGTTTACGTCTTTAAGCAACTGTAATAACAAAACAAAATAAGAATAATAAAACGTTTTCTTGCTACGTAAAATTTTCATGACCATTAAGCACAAAATAGAAGGAATTAGGGTTAGGAATATATTTAAATTAATTTTTTTTGCATTACAGTAATGAGAATTTAAATAAAAACACGAATAGATCATGTCAATTTATGTGAGATGATTTTTTTATAAATAGTGACTTTTACCAATACTGATAGCAGGCAATTATTTTCATGGGAAATAATTAAATCAATCCTGTTCTGGCTGTTTTTAAAGGGACAGCCCCCATAATGTTTATCTAACCTGTAGGACTGACTGACTTCTGTGGAACACAAAAGATATTTTGAAGACTGTTGATAAAGCCGTTTCCACAGACATTATTTTTTATGCTCATGCAATTTAACTCAATGGGAACTGAAACTGGTTACCCTCATTCTTCAAAATATCTTCTTTTATGTTCCAAAGAAAGAAAGAAAGGCATACACGTTTACGCACTAAACAAAATTAAGTTATATCGGTAATAATCGTACAAGGAGTGATCGCCCTGCCAAAATTTAACGTACAAAAATCATACAGAACCATAGAAACATGGTGTGATGGTTTTTCTGAAATGGTCCAGAAACTGCAGCTGATAAACTACTGGGTAATGCGACAATACAATTCTCCAACACACAAAGCAAGGAAATGTTTCAAAGCCACAGCATTTTTGCAGGTTGAGCGCACCTTGATCCAGGGTTCTGCGAGCTCCGTGTATGTATGCGGGATGTGCTGCACTCCATACTGTGGGAGAGAGAAGTCACTCTCCTGACTCGTTCTTGAGCTCTCAGTATGAAGAGATGAAGACGCTGAAGAAGCAGCAGCAGCTGTTTGACTCTGGGAGCGGCTTGTTGTGCTTTCCACCGTAGATGGTGCTTCATAACTACACACACAAATAAACAGAGAAACAGCTATCGGATTATCTGTCCCAGCATTATTCACGACAATCATGCTCAAAAGTCACCATGTGTGTGTGTGTGTGTGAGTTTTTGGTAACAAGGCAAATGTGAATAGGAATTTCTTTTATAAAAAAAAAACAACTATTTCAAAGAAATTCTATTAAACGTCTATTCTTTAAAGTATCATAAAAAAAGAATTCAAAAAAGGATCATGTGACACTGAAAACTTTTAAATACGTTATTTTGTATTGTAACAATACATTGTAATTTCATATTCTTTCTATTTTCAATCAAATAAATATAGCCTAGATATGACTAGACTTTTCAAAAATAAACTTACTATGCTGACTAAAGTATCATGATAGTTCTTCATGAACGAATGTAAATTTTGTTATTAAACAACTTTTTTTCTAGATAATTTTTTGGCAGCACGATTACCAGACACAGTGTTAGTTACAGTACTTTAAACATTGCAGTATTCATAGAAAAAACTGCTATACTAACAGCATTTTGAGTCTTAGGTATTGAAATACTGGTCAAAGTATTACGCGAACAGCTCTATGGCACATAATTAACATTTTTGCACTGAAATAGTAACTGACTGTAGAAGACTAATGGGCACTGTAGTGTCTCATAACAACAAAACAATGCATGTGCGAGGTCTAATGCTGCAGGAACATCACAAAGGCAAACTGTGGTTTGTGTTCTTGTAACCTGAGATGGTTAGACCATGACAAATGAAGGGGATTTACTTCATGAAATTAGAATAATTGCTGTTTCCTAAAGAAGAAACATCAGGATTTGGTTTCGGGCATCACTGTGTGTGGGGCCAATCTCTGGATGGTTTGCGGGAAGTTGGAAAACACCAAAAACTGACTAGCCGCTAGCATGTCAGAGACACAAACATGGCTGGTGCCGGCCTGTCTCGCTTACCTAACCACCAGACAGGAGTCAACATCAGACTCTGTGATGCTGTCTATCCTGACCTCTACACGACCTACTCCATCTCAGAGGAAACACAAACAGGACCAATCTGAATGAAGCATCAGCACTGGTTTTTGCCAGCTTCATTAGTTAGTGCTGTCTGCCGATGACAACAGCTTTCTTAAACTACATCTGTGTTTAGGCTTGTTGAGTCCAATTAGCATCCTACCTGCTTGGGTTCGTGCGGGACTCTTTTCTTATGGGTCTGCTAGTCAGCTGCATACCTCCGTAAATATGAAAATAGTATAGGTACTCTGGCCTAATGTCGCTTTTAGCTTCAGAATGTCCATTCATTTATACATGAACTGTTGAATTTGTTTACCAACTTTCTTTTCTAATTCTATTTCACTTCTACTCTAACTACTTGTTTGCTTTAAAAAGAAAAAGTGCATCTAACACTATTATTCTATGTTCTTTTTACTAAATTATCCAATTATTTTCTTTTGATTTATTATAAAATGACACTTACACTAGCGGTCTCTATTCCTTAAAAAACAACAACAACAAAAAACAACTTGTTATGTTTACTGTGTTAGGCTAACTGACCTTGTCACAGCATTTATTTGCTTCAGTTTTGATTGCTTCTATTGTTCTGGTTAGCAAGTCAGTTTGAATAAAAGTGTCTGCTAAATGACTGCAAATGTACCTGTAAAAATCATGAGACTTCCACTTGGCTCTACACAGAGGGCAGATTAAGGGGTCGTGATTTCTCCGGCACTCCTCAGCCCCTGAAAAATCAAGAGGACACATGAGACGCTCACACAACTCACCACATGAAGGGCTGTCAGGGGATATAGGGCTAGAAACGGGTCAAGGATGGTCATTCAACAAACAACTAATCACTTCAAATCATCTTCTGCGTGCAGTGTTCCTGTTATTATAACATGAAATCAGTCTTTTGTGAGTTTTCTGCAATATTTAGCATTTCATATTTATTGCATTAAGCTCTATTTAGGTGGGACTAGTTTTGTCAGAGGTTAGTAAAATTTGTTTCACAGACGTACTTTGTGTTTTTAATCCCGTCTCATTCTGCCAAGTCTGTGTTTTTTCTTTTCTCACACAGCTCTCTAAATTCCAAAGCAAATTACCTAGTTTTTCAAGAAATCTAATCCTGTCTGTGAACGTGTGAACGTCTGTGATTGCTGATACTGTTTTATCCTTGTTTTTTTTGTTTTTTTTTAACTAACCCGACCTACCATTTGCACACTAATCTTCCACTAGTATCATATCACTGTATCATAACGGATGTGTAAACTTAAAACTATTTGAACTTTATTAAAACTAATTTGCACTGATTCTTTGTATTGAATATATATTTTCCATGCAGTGGCTCAGGAGATGAGGTTTTGAGTCTGTATAAATGTCAACAAGCTTAAAAAAAAATGTTTTTTGAGATAATGTCATTTTGTTGAAACTGGTATCAAAAAAGGTATTGTTCGGTATCGGTATCAGAATTTTTTTGAACGATACCCAGCCCTATCTTCCACACCTTTTAATATCCAACTGGCATCTGAGAAAACTGTAACACAAACATCACTCCGGTTTGAATACAGCTTTTATAGCTGAATATTACTGGTTACACTTGGTAACCCAAGGGTATCTCAAAGAAACAATTTTTGTATTCAATCTGTAGAATTTATTTTATTTGTTGGTCTGTATAAACATACAACACAAATGTGTTGTGCTGTCTTTCAGTGTTTTAAAATGTCATAAAGGGAAAACAAATGAAGAGATCTGTATTATAGACAATAATTGAGCATTTCTAAAACTTCTTCAAAATCCTGCTTCAAAATAACTGCTGGATGCAAATTGATTGAAAGGCCTCTTCAAATAAATGCAAATTATTTGCCTGAAATATCAATTAAAATTTAAACCATATTAACATTTTTAATTTAAGTTTCACATTTTTTAATCAGACTATTTGGTTCTTACAGTATGCGTTTCGCTTTTTCTTTATGTAGACTGTATTTGTAAAACTGCCTGGACATATAAATAGGCTCTCCCTCCTGTGATGTGGACAGTCGATGCAAGTTCCTCTGATCATCTGAAATATAACACCATGTGGTGTGGGCTAAACTAGAATATTAGCACGGATGTTTTTTTCCTGCTACTTACATATAGACATGCAGTGATGGTGGAGCTTGTTTCTGCAGCCCTCTTCACACACCGTTAGACTTTCCTCATCTAGCATGTCCAACAGACAGATAGGGCACATCTGCTCCTCCTCATCTTTAATGCTGCTCACAGAAGTAGACACAGATGCACAGCTTAAATTTTTTTTTTTTTACTAAGACACAAGGCTTTTGACAAAAATAATAAATATAATTTGCTTCAAAAGGGGTCATACCTAGAGGAATAATTAAATGAGCTCAAAAAAGACTTGTTTTGACAACTTACTAGCATCACACAGAAACATACAATAGCCACACTTTTTTGGTGTTCAAAAACGTGGCTTGTCCAATCGGAAATATATAGTGCCTTACGAAAGTATTCAAACCCCTTTTGACGTTATGTTATGCTGCAGCCTCGTGATACATTTTTAATGCTAAATTTTCTTTTAAAACACAGTCTTCGTCAGTAATTTAAAGTAGCTTAACATAAGGCTGCAACATAACAAAACAAGGGGTTTCAATACTTTTGGAAGCCACATTATATGATGTTATAACAGCAACAAACTATGAATTCAGGTTGAGTCATCTTGCTCAAGAATACAAATAGCATAGTTCTCAGAAGCTTTACAAACCTGCTTTCGTTGCTGGATGGGGAGGCGGTGGAGGTACATGTCGTGTGAGAGTTGGACATGCGAGAAACAAACTTCTGGATGGTGCTCCGTGAGGGAGCTTTGATGCGTGAGCTGCGGCGACTGTGGTATTTCTGAAACAAGCTCTCCACCTGAATGAGATCACAGTATCAGTGTGCGTTGAGCGTATGTAATGGCATAGAGCTCATTGTGTTTTGGCTGGAAAGTCTCCTCACCTCAAAGTTCTTTAGGGTCTTCCTCCACAGCAGAGGGTCTGACGGCTCCAGCTGGAAAACTCTGAGCATGACGAAGAGTACATGGATGCAGAATGTCCCTCGGCCACAGCTACACGTCTGCTCAACATAATGAACATCATATTATGATGAAAAAAAACAAATAACTAGTGTCAAAGAATGCATACTGTAATATTAGGCAGAGAAAGAGGAAACAACGGTTTTCTTTACAACAGAAGCATTTGTATTGATTTTTGTGTGTAATGTACAATCTATGTACAGTACCTTGTTCTTTGTTTCATGACCCTTTATGTACAGCACTTTGGTCAACTACTGTTGTTTTAAAATTGCAATTTATTTACAGTCTAGACTAATTGTCATGCCATTTCTTATTCATATTCAAGAAATTCTATTAACCCAAAAGCACACTATGCTCCCTTCGAACTGGTTTTCCTTAAAATACAAATCTTGTGTAATCCCAAGCTATCTGTAATCAGAAGCACATTTAAAACTAGAATATAATTATATTTTATTCACATGTGTTTCATAAACACACAATCCTTTCTGCAGGATCCGAACATGCAATAGCTTACTAGAGAGAGTTTTGAACTAAGGCTGGTTATGTACTTGCTTAAATATTGGTTTCAGATAATGTTTAACCAAAGAACGTAACAGACTGCACCTTTAAATCAAGATGCATTTACCCAAGCAGTAAATCACATAAGAAATATTGTTTTCTGAGAAATCTAAGCATGTGGCACTTTGGTTTAGTTTCCTTCGAGAACAAGACTTTGTATCTTAATTTTTTTTCTCAAGTACATACAGTATATCTTGATTAAATGTTTGTTGTTTAAATATCTGATGAATTTAATATTAACATTGATTTGAGACCTTTTTAGGCCTTCATTGGTGAAAGAGCAAATTATGACATTTCAAAAGTCCTCCAGAAACCCAGTAGAAAAATGTCTTCTCAAATAATAATGTAATTTCAGCGTTTTTTAGTCAATTGGTAAGCCTGTTATAGCATACCTGTGGACCAATGAACACCCGGAATTTGTTGTCAGGACTGTCTCCGCCAATCAAGAACGAGTTAGGTCCTATCTGCTGCAGCAGGTAGAGGCGGGCTCTCATGACCTTGTTGACCCTGCGGTTGGTCTCCTCTGGACTATATGGGGAAAAGCCATCAGGTGAGGGAGCTCTCCGAGGGGGCGTCACCCTCCCACTCTGTAACCACACATTCAAACCAACACACAGATTTTGAGACTTTTAAGAGCACCTAAACGCTAACTTGGTAAAACTGAACTTGAAACTTGAACTGAATTAAGCTAGTTAGGTTAACTTTCTTTTGATGCATTATGATGCTATTGACATTTTTTTTGTTAGACCCTGTGGAATCCCTGTTACATGAGGAAAAAAAAAAAAAAAAGATTATATTGAATTTAAAAGATCTCAATACTCACAGGCACCGGAGAGGCTCTCCGTCTGCGCAGGCCAGGAGAATCAGGCTTCCCAGCAGTCTTCGTGGAGGACGATGAGGATGAAGAAGAGGCGGCTGAGAAGGAGGAAGGTCCAGGTGAAGGGCTGCGATGACCTCTGCTTTGAGAGGAAGATGAGCTGTGATTGTCGCCTCCGGCCTCAGTGCCGTCTGCTCCCAGAGGAATGGGCTTCACTACCTGAGATACAATGACACAAGAAAACACTGATAAAAATCCCATTAAACAATAACAATAACTGCTCTGTTAACAGACAGATGCTAGTTTAAAAGTCTTCTTGTTAATGTTTTGTATTATTTCCAGTGAGAATACAGTACGGTCTAATTGAAGTGACACGGCAGAGGAGCATTAAGACAGAAACCGTGTAAAAGTCCATCAACAGGGTCGATTGTTCTGATTATGTTATGTAAGAAAGGCACGCTGAACTCAGGAGGAGCCGTTCCACTTCAGAACTTCTCACTTCCTGTTTCTTAGTCCAAACATTTTTCTACTATTTTTGGTATCAAGGTTTGTGATTAAACGATTTAACCATTAACAGTAGTTAGCAATAAGTAACTAGTTAATTAATCCAGAGATTTAATTGTTAACAGCAGTATTGTAGAAAATCGTTGTTCCGCTTTAAAAAAAAAAAAAGTGAGGAAAAAAACTAACCTGACACCACAGTTAGAAATAGACTGGTAATTCTAATTAGATTTAAAAAAAGAAAGAAAAGAAAAAGTAATTATAAGATTTTATTTTTATTTTATTTTTTAACTACCTTTATAATTAGCATTAGCTAAACACAAACTAACAAATATAATAAAACGTAATTAAAAATAATGTTCATTGTTAATGTACAATACAATTTTGTTTCTAAAATACAATTTTAATTGCTTGTTCACAGATGTTCACAGACTCAGACTTTTAATTTAAAAGTAAATGTTTAAAACATTAAGATTAATAAATGCTGCACAGGTACTGTTCGCATTAATGTAAACAAACGTTAACAAATGAAAGCTTGTTATATACTCTCATTATTATAACTTAAGTAACCTGTATGACACAAAAATTAAACCTGGTGATGAGCAGAAACTTGACGATCAATGTTTTACTGTCCCATACCATCGGCCCTCTTCTGCTCCGCCTCTCCAGCCACTCGCTCTTCCAGGTGGGCATACAGGTGGCCTTGAGCTTCTCTCGGATCAAGCGCTCTTCTGGCCGGTCCTCCATCTTCTGCAGCCCGCGCAGAGTTTCCTTACTCTCCATGTCTCGACTGCAAAGAGAAGAAAATTAATAAGCATTTGTGTGAACTTTTGCAGATGCGTTTGCAGATGCGTTTTTACAAATCAGCACAGATGTGTACTAGGGCAACTGATTTTGAAGGTTTAACCAATGGGTAATACAAAGCCAATATCAAACCATTGAACTTGGAGATATGTATGCAAAAAAAAGAAAAACACACATTCAATGAAATGTATATTTTACATTTATTTTACGTCATCTACATTTATTTAGCGTCACCCAAAGAAAAGTTTAAAGCATAACAGAAAACGTTACAACTCAACACTAACAAACCCCGTTGTGCACTGGGAATGATTATTTAATAAAAATTAAAAAGCCAACATATGTAAATCGACTGTTTAATTCAACATTTCTAATTCTACTTAATGATTTCTAACACTTTAGACATTCAACAATTAAGTTGTTTAGAACAGGATCCTGCGTCTGGATGCAGATAATTTAAAAACGGCAAAATTCAGCAATTGCACAATGCAGAGATTTTGTGTCAAAAGCAGTCAAAATCGAACGTGGATTAAAAAAAACAAACAAAAAAAAAAAACATTAAGACTGGTTAAAATGAAATTAAAAGACAAACCTACAGCATACTGGCTTCACTAACTATAATCAGCAGTGAACGTTTTCATTTAGCAGCCACTTTTACTTTCAAAGGGACTTACAAACAAGGAAAAACTCAAGCTATTTATCTCTTCTGTAGTATACGGAGGAAACGCTGCACAGAAAGAACTGCGTTATCTTTCTGAAAGAACTTACCCGTCATGTACCAATTCACACAAGATCAAAATCACAACTGAGGGTCTCATTAAGCATCATTAAAGTACATTTTGGAAAAGCCCCTGAACCACCCAACAGAGACAGAGAGACTGTGAGAGAGAGAGACTAAGCACCAGTTTGGCTCTGTGTATCCCCATGTGGAAGCAGGATGAGGAGCAAGAGGTGAACTGCTGTGGATCTCCATCTTTTCTGAGCAGCAGGATCACTAATGTCCCACCGCCTCTTTCAGCTTCCTCAATGAGCAGCAGTAAGCGCTGCATAACAATAACAACCCTAGGACAGGAAAGCCAGACTTCCTGTGCTTCCCCCAGTCAAATCAAATGAGGAAGTGCAGTGACGTCTCAGCAACTGCAAAAACAGCAACTATTTTACAGAAGCGTTATCTGCTGACCAACTAACTGCTAATACTTCTCCAGAAACTGAGGGGCTAATCCAGCAATCTGGCATTAACCTAAAACAAATGTTCAAGCAGGATACTAAAATTACAAAACGTTTGTGTCAATCCTAAAATTACAGTAAAGAAAATGAAAAAGAAAAAGAAGAGTCAACGGGACGATAATAGCGGCGTGTTAAAGATAAATTATGGTACTCTGCAGGAAGAGGGTAGAGATGCTCTTGTGAGCGTTTTTATTTATTGAGTTGGCCAGAGTTCACAGAACGACCAAAAAAAAACTAAAATAAACATGCTGCCTTCCTGTGTGATGCCGGTTTCACACTGCACGCGTAAGCACCGCGTGTTTTTTTTCGGCACCCATGTTAACGGATGAGAGCTTTTTGGTCTGTTAAATGAATAAAACTAGAGGCATTACCTATTCAGTCTCGCATCTGCATGCAAGCCTTCTGTTGCATGGACAAATTGTATAATTCTTATACAAAATGTGGAAAATATCACAGATATAAGATGCTTGTCTATAGCCTACTGCAGTACCAATGCTGCCAGTGTGAAAGCACAATCGGTGCACGCTGCTCCTGCTCAGCATACGCGCCGCTGACGCGTTCAGTGTGAAACCAGCATGAGGGTTTTTGTAAAAGGACCCAACAAAAAGAAAAAAGCAAGAGATGTAAACAATAGGGATGTAACGATATTGAACATATCGCGCTATTCCTTAAATATACGAATAAATGTCCTGGTGACTGGCAAAAGCAGTTCAATTTTTTTTTGTTGGTTATTTTCATTCTTAACACAATTTTGGGAACTATTTTACAATACCTTGAGCCTCTCCACAATATCGCAATAAATATCGTATCGTGAGATCAATATCGAAATTGTATTGTATCGTGACATTTTAATATCGTTACATCCCTAGTAAACAAACTGTAACACTTTAGAATTGGTGGCCGACACTTGTTAACTATTAACTACGATTTTTCCTCAAATTCTTAATTTGCTACTTATTAATAGGTAGTTGTTCAGTTCAGGTGTTAGCTAGTCATTAATGTGTGCTTAATTAGCACTAATAAATGACTACTATTTTAGCAATATGCATGCTATTAAGCAACTAATAGGAGTAACGGTAAAATAAAGTGTTACCAAACAAACAGTCTGAAAAGTGAGTTTGGATATCACGTTTATTATTATTATTATATAATTAATTACTTAAAGTTGCTGTAAGGACGTCTTTTGACCCTACTAAAACAACAACAACAAAAAAAAGTTATTTCAGCAACATGCTAAGTTAACACTTATCTAAAAAAAAAAAATAAATAAATAAAAAAAAACCAATGCTACAGTCAGTTATTTTCCTTTGAAAACGTACGCTGCGGGACAGGATGTCTGTGTTTGTTTTGTGTAACCCACCCACTGCCGATTTACCAAACTATATTTCAGCATTCCCGGTCGCCAGATGGAGAAAAACACATTGCATTTCATTTATCGCCATGTGGCAACCTGAATGTGCATCAAGTCTGGGGGGGCCTGTTGAAAAAAACATTGCCAATTTTTTTTTTTTTATTGGGTCTGCGATACCCAACTCAACCACTAGGTATTGTAAATTCTACATACTGTACCTTTAATGTTCTCCATCCCAATTGGACACGTTTGACTATTAGATGCTGCTGTTAATGACACGAGAAAATCTCGTTCTAACGGGTTTATTCATACTATTCTTTACAATGCTACATTGCTATTTTACTTATTAATTAAGCTAATTTAAAACTTGATAAAGACTTGATTGGATGCCATTTTATAATTTAATTGATATTTACAATATCCTTTAACATAAGCATGTGTGTTCATTAGCAGGTGGCAAAAGCGCTGGCACCATCAATAGTAAGGAATTGATTTTGTGAATGAACAATTTGATAAATGTTACAGTATCAATCTGCAGGCGGTGTCAGGTTTTCCCATGTCAGGACGTGAACAGCACAGCCTTAATGTGCATCAAATGGCAACACTGTAAGCGTGCAAGTAAACAACAGAGCAGCTCACTCCCACACTAGGAGAAAGCAGCTCTCACGAGCCCGAGCCAGCCACAACGAAACTGGATAGCAGGAATTCACCATCTTTACTTTGAATGAGAAAGTTGGTGGTGGCCAACCCCTGCCTCTCGGATAACAGCTATCCCACAGTGCCATGGGGCAGGAACAAAGAGGCATTGTAGGCCACGCAGGTGGGATGTGGAAGAGCCAGCGGCTGGGAATCCATTTCAGCCCTGCACGTAAGCCTAGACTGCAGGCCTGTAGCTGTGCACACCCTTTCTCATGGGCCGCTGCGCTCTCAGCGCTCGGGTTACTCTGAACACAATGAGCACATCTCTGCTGGAGGGGCCGGACACTCAGACGCTAAAAGAAAAACTCCAAACACGCACTCAACTAACCAGCGCTCAGCACAGGAACTAAACTAGCTATCAGAAACAAGAAACCAAACTAACCTTTCCAGCAAACACACAAAGCTGAAATAACTGGGAAACCACGAGAGCAGGAGTATTGCGAAACATTGTGAGCTTTGCTCAGCTCAAAGTCCTCACACAACATACTCTCAAAGCCTGGACATTCAAAATCACGTGCATCTTGGGATGCTTTATTTAAACACCATTCAATAGCCATTACATGACTGACAACCGTTTATCTCATAACATGCACGAAATGTTCAAATCAACGAATGCTAAAGCTCACATTTTAGTCTTTAAATAAAGAAAAGGACTGAATGAAAATGATAACTGAGCTCTTAAGTTTTTTCTAGATCTCTTATTTAAAGCGTTTTTGTGTGTGAAATTCACTTAAGCTAGTTTTTCATCAGCTGTTCAGAATTTACAGCAAGGGCATGCAAATTCAGTCCACTTTTGGCCAGACAATAACTGCACACTAGCTGAATGCAAATGTAACTCTCTGTAAATCCGCTCTGTAACAGCAGGTGGTGTTTATGGAACAGCAGAATTTGAGCAGATTCCCGTAACCTCTGTGGACAAAGCAGTATTGTGATTAAGTACACTACTTTATTATTAGGTATGACAGAGTGAAGATGAAAACAAAATGCAATCAAATCTTTTCTGAAGGCAGTCAGAACTTTCAGAAGTACATTCTTATAATTAATTAATTCATACATTCATTTGTATAATTCCATTAATACTCCCAGTTTTTCCACTGTGTTGTCAAACGAAAGGAAACTACTCTGTAGGCCATGCACTGTTTACTGTAACTGAAAACTGTGCCTTACGCTGGACAGAAGCTATTTATCCACAGTTAAAATTATGGTATTCAAATAAGGGTTTAACGATCATTAAAATATGAAATGGCTAACTGTGGGAAATTTTTTATCATGATTTATTGTCAAACCGTTCCACCTCTACAAGCGCCTTTGGGTTCTCGCTTTTCACCGTCAATCAACCGTTGAAGTTTAATTCCAATACTGAAAAACGCAAGTACAGAGGATGCATGAAAGGGCCAGGATGTGTTCTTGATTTCAGGCCAAAAGTCATCTAGTTGATGCTTACGCTTTAAAAGTGATGTGAGGGTAGGTATGTATCATTACCACAGTATTAAGTGTCAATCATTAGAGATTTTGCTATATTGTTTATTTTTCAGTATGTAAATATATCCACATTGCACAGCACAATTTTAAAAAGTTATATACTCTTAAGAGTGATACAGAAACACGCATTAGAAAAATAATTTGTAACAGATGTTAGCTACAGTAAAATATTAAAGAAGTTAAATATTCTGGACGATGTGTGCGAATTGAAAAAGTTATTAACACAGTTCTGTGTTAAATAAATATAAACATTTGTGTGTAAACCATATCCGTTTCAGCATTTTGGATCATAGCTCTCTTGAAGGGTTACTCCACCCCAAATCGAAAAGTTTGTCATCAATCACCATGTCGTTCCAAACCCGTATAAGCTTTGTTTTTCTTCAGAACACAAATTGTAGATATTTTTTATGAAAACCGGGAGGCTTCCCATTCCCATCACTGTCCCATTGACTGCCTGCAAAGCAATTACCACTGTCAAGGTGCACAAAAAAACCCTGGAATGCTCCATCTGCCATCAGTGGTTCAACATTATGTTAAGCTATGAGAATACTTTTTGTATGGAAAGATACAAAAATGACGACTTTATTCAAAGATTTGGCACACTACGCATGCAGTGCTGTGTTGGATGTAATGGAAATGTATATCTTGTACATGTATTTACACTTTGATTTGCACAAACGTACAATTCTTCTTACCTGAATTACGTCTTTTAGAGAATATCAACGCATACCCCAAGCGTAAAACAATGCTGATTACATCAAATACATTTTCCCCCCACTTCAGGCCCCATGAGAAAACAGCATTCAAATCAGTTCATTTAATAAAGATCAATTTATTGTTAAATAAATTGTTAAATAATTTTTGTAATCATTATGTAAAGTTAGCTTTGATACCTACTATGGGAAACTACTTGACCCCACCATCTGCCTTGAAATTATTTATTTTTACAGTTCGTCCACTGGTCATACCAGTGAGAGGGAACACAAATGGGCATTTTGTGGTCATATGGTCTGCCATTACTCATGGGTGTCACACGCTGGGCCAACTGCAGGAAGCATTGGAAAATACATGTTTGTTCGTTGGCCATTTCTGAAAACAAACACCACTGTCCTGCCAATAGCTACAAAAACAACTTTAAGGAACTGGGACAGGCATGAAGTATTAGTGTCTACTGCTTTAGTGAAGTTAATCAGGTTTCCTTGCCTTTAAGCATGACGGGATGTGATAGAGTAAACTTTGTCAAGCTCGTCCACCAGGTTCTGGCTGTAATGTGAACTAGCACATGAAACAAGCTGCTAACTGCTGCTGACATGAGCCTTACCACCATATCACCACTAGGGCTGGGTATCGAGTTTGATATTTTGTATTCATTTCCGATACCTAAAGGGGTTAATCTCATCAACGTCAGTGAGCCAATAAGACTGCAGCACTGGCCAGTGTGTTTGACCAGAAGCGTGTAAAATAGCCTTATGTTACTGAAGTTAAGCTTTCTGTATCGCGCACGACGCAGTTCCGCCACACACACACACACACACACAAACGTGTACACGCCGCACACACACACGCACACACACACACACACACACACACACACAAGTGAGCACACTTCCGCTTTCAATAGTATCTGTCATTATTTAACCACAAAAATATGAATTCTGCATGTCTCTGTGTTAATGTATAGTGCAGACACGCAGTTCTGTTCACTAGCATGCTGACCTGCGCGTGACGCTTCCAGTGATATTAACGTCTTGCGCCTCACCAAACGAGGACATAAATACAGTAGGCTACATGAAAAGCTTCTCCAGAACTGCTCCGAGGGTTACTTTAAGAGAATTTGACTGTTTCATTTGAGTAAATCTATGGTCATATCATGTACACACAGAACTGAAAAGGTGTTCATGGCAATCTGTCAAAATAAAAGTTCGGTTTGGAGATGGCAGCAGAAGTATATATTACTATTGTTCAGTAGAATTTACATAATAGGCTACTACAAAAATCATTAAAACAGTATTTCTTTAGTGTAATATAAAATTATTTTCATTAATTCATTATTTAAAAGACAAATATTTGATGCATTATTAAACTTTCAAAAGGGGAAAAAATTATAGGGCTATTGTAAGAATAAATAATAATGCACTAGTGTAAAGGTAGCGTAACTTTATTAAAACTAATTTGCACTGATTCATTGTGTTGGATATATTTTATTCCATGCAGTGGCTCGAGAGATGAGGTGTTGAGTCTGTATAAATGTCAACAAGCTGAATGATTTTTCAGAGTGTCATTTTGTTAAAACTGATATACTTAACCGGTATATTTTAGGAATCGAACTCAAGGTATCGGTCTTATAGAATTTTTGAACGATACCCAGCCCTAATCACCGAACTTACAGTCGAACTGGGTCACACTGTAAATTAGGGCTGCACGATTTGGGAAAAAATGTGCGATTGTGATTATTAAGGTCAAAATTGCGATATGATATATAAGTGGTTGGACTCAACTTGCTTGTTATCAAGGAAAATGCACACAGATTACTAATAATGCTGAAATCTGTATTTCTCAACGGAGATACAGTATACAGTGCAATCTAGCAACAACAAATTAAAACTAAATTGTACAAAATTAAACATTAACTTCTTTACATTACTAAATTAAATTAACATTAAATTAAAAAGTCAAAAGTCAAAAGTACAGATGTCGAGTTTATGCAGGTTTTACACTGCGCGCGTCAGCAGGGTGTGAGAAGCATGTATTTTTTCCGGCGCCCATGTTAACAGAGGAGAGCACACAGGGGATTTATTACATAAATCAGAAAGATTGTCTATAGCCTACTGCAGTACAAGCGGTCAGTATGAAAGCACAATTGGCATGCGCCACTTCTGCGCTGCTTATGCGTGCAGTAAAACCGGCTTGTTTAACCTGCCGCTTAATTCACACGAATCTGGCTGCAGGATATTTAATTGCATCTTTGCATTGACTTTACATGTAAATGACTCGCGCTTAACGCTTCATTTTCGCCTGGTGTGAACGCAAGAACGACTGTCTTGTTACGTCCACGAATGCATTTATTTATTTAATATAATCGCAACATTTTCTGTAAAGTAATCGCAAAGGCTGACATCACGATTGCAATATCATTAATCGTGCAGCACTACTGTAAATCTAGGAACACTTTCAAACACATGCTTACTGTACACCTGAGAGCCATTAAAAAAATAAAAAATAAATAAATTAAAAAAAAGTTCCCCGGGGAGATGGGGGAACACTCACAATATTAATGTTCACCCATGTTATTATTTCCATAAATGTTTGTTTTTCCATAAACATGAACGCATCTTAATATCTGATTTGGTCATTTTGCACCAAAATTAAAAATTCTTGGCTAAAAACAAAACCTATAAAATCACAAAACATGTTAATTTGGAGTACGTACTTGCACTTATTCTTCTGCTGGCCTTATTACAATAACATCTGGACAATAACAACTGGAAACATTGTATAATATTTTTTTTACTACAAAGATGTACAAACAGTGCAAATATACATGTGGTACTGACTGTAAATAAAGTCAACTTATGCTGCTTTGGGCCAAAACAATATACCAACAATGAGGCTTATTCATAAAACTCTTGTAAACTTAAGTATAAAATGGACTTTCTTGGAAGCACTCCACTGAATTCAGGAATGTACTTAATAGATTTGATAGATAAACATGCGTTAATGGCTTCCAATCGTTTTAAAACATGCCACATATTCACACACTCATTCACACACCATGCACACTAATGAATTACACCTGAATGTAAATTATATGCACAGGAATGCTATAGGATCTTATGTAGTCCTTTTTCAGGTTTGGCATCAGTATACTACTCAATGGCAACCTTAACCTTAAAGGAATACTTCACCCAAAAATGAAAATTCTGTCATCATTTACGCACCCTCGAGTAGTTCCAAACCTTTCTGAATTTCTTTGAATTTCTGCCCAACGCAAAGGAAGATATTTTGAAGAAAGTTTGTAACCAGGCGGTTTCTCAAATTCTCAAACTGACTTCTGGGTAATGCAAGCAGATCTGTACTGTACAGCAACACAGTGCTTAAGAACACACAAAAGGACAAAAGGCTCATTATCCACTTAGAAAGGAACGCTGCTTATTTAGTTACAGTAGCTTCTCTGCTTCTAATAGACAGGCCTTACACTACTGGACATACAAGTCTCTCAAGGAACTAATTTCATATGCACATATGCATATATACATATGTTAAAATAATTTCTGTTTACACTTTCAGTCAAATTTTAAATATTTTCCTCGGCTGAAAAATATTTCTTAGACTTATGTTTTGTTTATGTATTTTAGTACTAATCATACAAATCAATTAAAGATTTTTCTACCCCACATTATTCAAATTTCTGCACGTGACGGGCGCTTTTATTCAGTGCAACTCATAAGAAAGGAGCTAATTTCCTCTGCTGTTCGGCTGAAGTTAATGCTGCTGACCCACACTGACCAAAGCATGAGGGCACTTTAGTATGTATTTTCACATAAACAAGCTTCTGTGCCAAGTGTTTTTCACAAAGTGCTTTTGCTGTTCATTCAGAGAAATCTGAGAGGTCTACCTTATAATATTATATTATATCAGTGGTGAGCTGTTATTGGTGTTAACATGCTGCGTTATCGTGCAAAAAAAGATATA